>JAULAV010005438.1:0-26383 GCA_030789695.1 Scilla litardierei
GCATCATTATCTTCATGAGAGATGTTATCACCAGAGAGACCTACCGACATATTGTAACAATCACGAGGTTGAGTTTTTATCACATTTAGCCAATTCTTATCTCTAGGATCCTCCACATAGAACACTTGCTCAACTTGTGACGCTAGCACAAAAGGTTTGTTTGTGCTTAATTGGCGTCCAATACATACACTAACAATGCCAAATTCATCAATCCTATACCCTCTCCCTTTGTGATCAACATCATACCATTGACATCTGAATACAAAAACTGGATGTTGCCCATTGTATTGCAATTTATAAACATCAAGAAAAATGCCATAATACTCCTTATCAGAAGAGTCATCACCCCGTACCATAACACCAGTATTTTGGTATTTCCTTCCAATCTGCCGATTTATCGTTTGGAACCTAAATCCATTGACAATATATCATGAATACTTAATTGCAGATCAAGATGGGTCACAGACTAAGTTATATAATTCATTATTTACATGTTCCTCATTATGCAGTCGCTCCACCTATACAAAGGGTGAACATTTGTCCATTAAAATATATATCATGAAATAATAATTTGGAAATGAACGAAATATGCAAAGGAACGTACACGTTTATATATCGATTTTGCAAACTGATCATTGTGTCTTTTTTGTACATTGGTTGTATTTATTCTTATCAATAGTTGTATATGTTCCCTGTGATATGATAAAATAATAATTAGCTAATTCTAGCTAAAATTTTCATAAACAAGTTGCAGGGATAGTTTACTTGGCAGCCAACCAGTTCATCGCAATTATGAAGAACATATAGATGTGCTTGTGCAAACTCTTGTTCGTCGAGATGCTGCACTGTACCTTTTCCTAAAGAACGGCCAATGACCCTAAATATCTCCAAAGTACATGATACATGGGTTATGCCATCGTCATCATTATTGCGTGCTCCACGATTAAACTGAGTATCAATGTCGTCCATATATTTGGAGCAAAACGTCAAGCACACATTTGCAAGATATCCCATGGCAATTGGATCTTCAGGCCTTGCTTTGTTCCGAATATAAGTTTAGTGTTCCTAAATATCTAATAAGAAAAAGATGTCATAATGTTAGTTAAAAACAATTAACTGTATTACGAAAAGAGATAGTCACAAATGTGTAACATATACCTCTCTATTGGGTACATCCATCGGTATCGAACTGGCCCTGCAATTTTTGCCTCCGTAGCCAAGTGTACCACCAAGTGCACCATCACATTAAAAAATACATGGGGAAAAATCATCTCTAATTTGCAAAGTGTATAGGGAATTTGTTTTTGAAGGATATCCAACTAATTCATTGTCAGGTTTTTTGCAGTTAAATTTCTGAAGAAAACACTCAACTCTATCAATGGTTCACATGCATGTTTAGGCAAGAATCCATGAATGACGATCGAAAGAAGTTGCTGAAGGAAAATATGATGATCGTGAGATTTCAAGGATGTTATCTTTCGCTCCTTCTTATTCACACATCGTGAGATATTTGACATATACGCATTAGGAGACTTTAAGTTTAAGATCATGTTACAAACTGCACTCTTCTCTTCCTTAGTCAAGTTGTAACATGCTATTGGCATTTCCACTTTATTTCCAAGTAGAATGGGATGAAGATCACTCCGAATATTCATTTTCACCAAATCTGCATGTGCTCTCAGACAATCTTTGGTCTTGCCTTTTATCTCTAATAATGTGCTCTAAATATTATCAGACACATTCTTCTCAATGTGCATCACATCTAAATTGTGGCGTAACTTTAATTTTTTCCAATATGGCAATCGGAAAAATATGATATGCTTTCTCTATCCATAAAAGCTATTTGACTCATTGAATTTTTGTTTCTTACTTTTCCCAAATTGAGTCGGAGTGAATTGACTGAAATCGTCTAACACATCATCCACAGTTAACAAGATGGGCGCTAATCGCTTCTCTTTTTGCTTATCAAATGCTTCATGGTCATTTCTCCACTTATGTGTCTTTGGAAACCAACGACGATGACCCATGTATGATAGTTTATTTGTTATATAATGGGCATGCGTATCTTTGTGGCATAAGGGACATGCAAAATACCCCTTAGTACACCATCAAGACAAATCAGCATATTCAGGAAAGTCATTAATTGTCCACAACAATGCAACATACATTCTAAAATTTTGTTTGGAATGTGCATCATAGGTCTCAACACAGATTTCCCACAACTCCAGCAATTCATCAATCAATGGCTGCAAATAAACATCTATATCCATTCCAAGACATCTAGGACCTGGAATAATCAATTATAGCATGAAATATGGATGTTTCATGCATATCCACGGAGGCAAATTGTAGGGAATTAATACAACTGGCCAAATATTGTGTGAAGAGCCAAATCCAGAGTTACTGAAGGGTTGAAAACCATCACAAGTTAAGCCAAGTCTAACATTACGGGAGTCGCTAGCAAATGATGGAAATTCTTCATCAAAAGACTTCCAAGCAAAAGAATCTGTAGGATGACGCATGATCTCGTCATTAGGTAGACATTCCTTATGCCACCGCATGTCTTTCGTGTCTTTCTGGACATGTACAACCTTTGGAGCCTAGATTTTAATGGAAAATGTCGGAGGACCTTATGAGCCACATTGCTGCCTTTACCTGAAGATTTTGCTTTCCACCTACTAGAGTTACAAATAGGACATGTGTCGAATTTCTTGTATTCACCACGAAAAAGAATGCAATCATTTATGCAGGCATCAATCTTCACATAATTAAGAGCTAAATCTTCAATGACCTTTCGCGCCTCATAATAACTACCTGGAATGTTAGCCCCAAAGACTCTTTTTGTAGCCGAAACATATGAGTGAAGGAGGCATCACTCCAATGGTTTTGACATTTGAGATGAAGCATTTTAACCACATAATCCAACTTTGACACTTTCAAATTAGAACTCGAACCAGTCGATAATGGTTCTTGATATTCTTTCAAAATACGAAAAAAACTAGCAGCGCTTTCACAGGGATCTTCTCCAAACGACGCACTTAACCTCTCGTCTCTATTGTGATTGGATTCATTACCTCTATCAGAGTTGAAACCTCATGCCACATGCATCCTCTAACATGCGCATTGATGTGTCCATATTTTACATCTTTTTCATAGCATCATGACATCGCATTCCATGCCATTTTCGCATTCAAATTTCGTATTTTCCTACGATATCGCATTTCTAACGTTATATTCGGGTTTCATAGTGTTTTATGAATTTTCAGGGATTTTGGAGCGATTTGGGACCCGATCTGGGTATGGACACATCTGACACGCCCGTGAGCTCGTTGGCGAAGCTCTACATGAGTTCGCCGAGTTTTGGGTGCCATGGGAGGAGTGGAGGAGAGAGCAAGAGGAGAGGAGAAGCTTCAAAAGCTTCAGCAAAGAGTTTCCCAGGCGACTCGACCGAGCAGAGCAGCTGCTCGGTCGAGCAGATGCAAAATGAAGAAAAGAGCAGATACGCAGCCTGCTTGGACCGAGCACTCATGGTGCTCGGTCGAGCAGCCCTTAATTCTGACGCTCGAATAATCCCTTGCACGGCCCGAGCAGCTCCTTTGGCGACCGAGTCAGCTGTCTGCTCGACCGAGCAAAGCTGACTCAAGCCGAGCAGACAGAGTGATGATTTTTGGAGGAGCGCTACTTCCTAACGTGCTCGACCGAGCACGACGACTGCTCGACCGAGCAGCCGATCGAGCAACCTACTGCTCGACCGAGTCACTGACTCGGTCGACGATGCTGAAGACCATTTTTGGAAAGTTTTCGAGCCGTCTGTTGCGCGCTTGAGTGAGTGAAGTGGGGATCTGCGACAGCGTTCGAAAGGGGTGGATTCTTTTTGTTAGTTTTGAATTATTTTGGAGAGGGAATCAG
The DNA here is from genome assembly GCA_030789695.1 of Scilla litardierei. NCBI lineage: Eukaryota > Viridiplantae > Streptophyta > Magnoliopsida > Asparagales > Asparagaceae > Scilla > Scilla litardierei. The sequence continues at coordinate 3,910 of JAULAV010005438.1, forward strand.
AGAGAGAAAAATACTTGTTAGATCTAGATAAAATTCTTGAAGATTATTAGATAATTTTTGGGTAGTTCTATTGCTACTATTGCGTTTTGGAATCTTGGTTTCTTTTTGGATCTATTGCTCGCTGTTTTCCTTCGTCCTTGGTACATAAGCTCCTAAAATCTTTATTTGATTAATTTCTTACGATGTTTTCTCTTGCAAAAATCACATTTTTATTCGTCAATATCGTCATGAGTGAGTAGTCTCTTCTAGGGTTGATGGGTTAGCCTTAGGACCCTGGGGGGAGATGTAGATCTGGATCTCTAAGTTGAATTAGGAATAAAGGAGAGTATTTCGATCGATCCTACCGAATCCCTAGGATAACCCGTACTGAGATCATGCCCACGGTCTGTGGAATTGATGTGCTTAAGGGGTATCCTTAGGATTCGAATAGGGAAATCGGTGGATCCAACCAAGGCTCGTGACCATGCCCGACTCGTGCCTTGAGGGGATCCACCGAAGAACTATATCGCTACGTTGACGGCTACCGCTATTGCATCAACGAGAGCCACCGACATACCTCGTGATTCTAACCCACGAGAGTGGTACGAACCAGGAGATTAATCCCCTAACCATAATGTAACGTAAGGATCCTATTCCAACGTCGATCCCCGACGGTCTTAGCGGTGATCCCTAATACCCTAGTCCTTTTTATTATTAAATCAACAACGATACCACAACCAATTCTCTCAACCTGATAGCTATCTCACTTCGAGATATAAAATTAAGCTGAGAACTCAATTACACTGTCACCGTCCCTGTGGGATCCGACATCCTTTATACTATAATTTGACACCGTCCACTTGCGGATAGAGCCCGGATTGACATCTAGGGCCCATACCATGCCTGGCAACCGTGACATCGTCGGGTGGAATCTTGGTGTAGGTTTCGGGTGCGTCAAGTTTTTGGCGCCGTTGTCGGGGACGGCAATAGTGTTATCCCAGTTTATTTTTACTTTGAGAAGTTTGCTAGTAACTCTAATCATTCCTTATCTCTCCACCATTTTTATTCTTTTATTTATTACCGTGCTACTAATCGTATTTTTCTGAGTTGTTTTGGTGCATGAACACTCCCTTCAGGGAGTTAAGTCAAGAATTATTGTTCGACCCCGAAATCGAGAAAACGGCAAGGGCTCTGAGGGCCTCAAGAAGAAATCAATCTCCCTCTGCTCAGATGGCGGACAATAATACTCCTCCTCCTCGCACCGGGTCCATCAGGGACCATATGGAGCCAACATTTGGAAATAACTCTTCTATCCTTAGACCGCAACTGGTGGCGGAGAGCTTCGAGCTGAAAACGGGGCTTATAAATTTGATTCAGCAGGATCCCTTCCACGGGCATCCTCACGAGAACCCCAATCACCACATCAACACTTTCCTTGCAAAGTGTGACACTTTCAAGGCGAAGGATGTGAGTAATGATGCCATCAAGTTGCGACTTTTCACGTTTACTCTGAGGGATAATGCATCATACTGGCTGCGGGCCCATCCGCCCAACCATTTCACCACATGGGAGAAACTGGCACTCGCCTTCGTGGATAAATCCTATACACCCTCGAAGACAGTGTGGATCTGGGGGCCATCTCGAACTTCAAGCAGCTCCCGTAAGAGTCTCTTTATGAAGCCTGGGAGAGATTCAAGGACCTCCAGCATCAATGCCCTCACCACGGGATCCAGCCTTGGGACCTGGTGTAGAGCTACTATAATAGGCTGCAGCCCAGCACCAAAATGATAATTGATGTTGCGGCGCAAGGTGCCTTGCTTGACAAATCTCCTGAAGAGGCCAAAGACTTGCTAGAGCATATGGCAGCCAATAATCAGTAGTGGAGTGAAGAACGAACCATTGTGACCCGGACCCCCCGAGGTCAAAGCTGCCAGCCATCTGGACTCTCACATCGAGACCTTGTGCAAACAGGTGGCCAGAATTGAATAGCGCTTGGATTCCATCCCTGCATCCACCAGCACCTTTGCTTATCATCCTGCAGAGGATTATGCAGAGCAAGGTTACATTCTTAGTGAGGCACATTATGATGGTGTCGAATTATCAGAGTCTGTACAGTACGTCCAAGGAGAGGGACGAAATCAATGGCAACAACCGGCTGCTAGGAATCATCCGGGATTCTCTTATGTGAATCCGAGTGGATGGATGCAACCTCCACAATTTCATAGACCACCACCCCCTACTCGACAACAACATGGGTAGTCACAGAATCAGCAACAGACCGAGTTTAGGCCAGCTGGACCCTATCGATCGCCAGGTTATCAATTCAATCAGCCGCCTCAGTAAGGCTATGCGCCAAATCTGCCTCGGTCCAATCTAGAGGCCACATTGGAGACTTTTATGAGTGGTCAAGCCCGGTTCAACCAGGACACTTCCGCCCAGTTCAAGAACATAAATACATCGCTCGATGAACTGAGAGGCCAGATGTCCCAGCTTTTGAAGAACCAAGGGAGGTTGCCTTCGCAACCAGAGCCAAATCCGAGGGCCCAAGCGAAAGCTGTGGTTTCTGTCACCACACGTGGAGGACGGGCGACTGACCCCGTTATGATCCTGGTTGTGAACGAGGAGAGAGTCATTACTGAAGAGGCAGTTATTGACGGTGATAAAGAAGAGGCTACTAAAGAGCTTGCAAAGAATGAGGAGAAGGCAGACCCACCATCCATCACACCTATGACAACGCCGTCTCCTGTTGATTTTGCAAAGAACAAAGCAAGCCGACCTCCCCCGCCATATCCACAGAGGTTAGCTTTGGCTAAGATGGAGAAGAAATACTCCAAATTCACGGAGCTGTTGAAGGGAATTGTAACGGCTGGTTTTTGTATGATAAATATTATTTATATCTATATGCAATTGTTCGTCTTCTTTCTTTACTTCTCCGCGCTCACATCTTAGTATAGGATCACTCTTGGAACTCATTAGGATCATCCCGAAGCTCCCCGTTTCATTTTGGCGACTTCCTGTGCAAGTTAGCCGGTTCACGTTGAGGAGCCGACCGACTAGATGTCCATCTAGTCGGTCAACAACTCCTCATAGACCGACTAGTTTTTGTCAGGCTTTTTCCTTGAGTTACTGTTTACGCTTAGTCGGTCTAAGTTCAACCGCCGACCGACTAGTTTTCGAACTAGTCGGTCAACATCTCTTCGCAGACCGACTAAGTACAGAGATCATTTTTCGCATCAGGTTACTGTTTATCGTTAGTCGGTCAAAGGACGAAAACCGACCGACTAGTTGACGAACTAGTCGGTTAGGTATCCTTCTCTGACCGACTAACCTTCAAAATATATTATTGACCATTTTCACCCTTTAGTCGGACTATGAACACTGGCCGACCGACTAGGTTGCAAACTAGTCGGTCGACGAGCCTTCACAGACCGACTAACTCTATAATTTTTCAACAACCCTGTTCACGGTTTGGGTTTTAGTCGGTCACAGTTATACGACCGACCGACTAGTTTCCAAACTAGTCGGTCGACCGCCCATCTCTGACCGACTAGTTGACCCCGAAACCCTAATTTTTGTGCTAGCCGCCGTTTCATTTTCTTATTTAAACGGGGCTTTCTCCTTCATTTCTTCTGATTATTTTTAGTCTCCATCTTCCCCAATCATACTCCCCTACCTCCCACGTCCTCCCCTTGCTCATTCCTCCATCCTTGCGCCTTCCATCTTCCCCAAAAGCTCTCCCTCTACTCTCTTTTCCCTTTTCTTCTGCCCTAGCACGGAGTTCTCGTCTCAGATCCAGCAGCAACTACACCGAGAGACGCTGAAACCTTCACCACCACCGGCGATCAACATTCCTCGCTGCGCTACCCGCGGCCTAGGAATTTCCGGACGACGCAAAGCTTCCACCTTTCCAGATTCGACGCCGAATCTTCGTGCAATCGTCAATTTCAGGTTAGTGCCCTAAATTCGTAGTAACCCACACCATAGATGATCAAACCATAATTTAAAATCAGCAACCTAATCAAACTAAATTTATTTTCCGCTGATCTTTTAAATGTTGTACAAACCGTAGAAATCGACGAATGGACATTATGCATGTACACATAGGATAGATCGTCGATTAGGTTAATTATATTAAAAATGTGATTTTTAATTGAATAGGATAGTCCTGATAATCTAGACACGACCCTAATAGGGATTAATGGATCGTGATCTGACACCGTCGCCGTGTCACGATTTTCAGACCCTTTTTTCCGCCGACGAAACGATTGGACGTGGCGTACCAGGGAGACGACGCGCTCGCCACCACAGGCAAGTGTATCACTTGCGTTCTTGGCCATGTTTAGGCCTTCATCTTGTTAGGATTGTTAATTTAGAAACTTGAGAACCGGACGTGAAATGATAGCGTCCGGGACGCCCTTGATGGCTCAGATTTGTCAACGAAATCTGAGTCCAACAACAACAATTTCTGACATCATAGGATTGACATGCATGTGCGTGAGTTGTGGACACCCTAGTATAACCCTTCCTGTTTTGTCGTGTCTTGTTCCTTTCCGTCTGCACAGCCCGCTGGACAATAGGGCACTCGCCAAGCCAGAGCGAGTGATCCCTTGTACTAGTTCACAGCCCGATGGGCAATTGGGCACCTGTCAAGCTAGAGCAGGTGATCCCATGTACCGATACACAGCTCAGAGAGCAATTGGGCACTTGTCAAGCTAGAGCAAGTGATCCAATGTCTTGTCACGATTCTTGGGGTTATGGGGTAGGGTTGAGCGTGCAAGCGGCAAGAGGGATTGATCCCCCTCGAACCGATCAGGCGTGAACCCTTTCGTGTCGTGTCTTGTCTTGTCGTGTCTGGCTTCCCGTGTTCCGTCTTGTCTTGACATCTGTAGGCTAGTCCCGTAGTCCATAGCACTCGCTGTGACTACTACTTGTCTTGTTTACTGGTCGGTTGTGTTTTCTTTCTGTTGTTAAGAACCTCAGCATGTTAATCAACCAGTAAAATGTTGTAAGTAATTGGTACACTTATAGTTTGGTCTAATCTTTTCTTGTAGACCTTACCTGACGTACAGTTCCTTCTTCTGGTGCTGTACGTCAGGGATTGAGCCAGAGTACGTGGAGGAGACTGACTTGCCAGCCGACGTGGAGCCGGAGAGCGTTGATCCCGAGTACGACCCTGAGGAGGATCAGAGCTAGAGACTGTTAGTAGCAGTTTCCAGAGGCGATATTATTCTTGTTGGGTGCGTAGCACCTTTTATGTTTCTTTGTTTAGGTTGGGTGCTTGCACCATTAGATTTACTTTTCTGCTGTTGTAGCCCTTCGGGTGTTGGGACTTGGTACTTTGATATGTTTGAATAAAATTTGTGATGTTCTTTCCTTCTTGTACTTTTATTGTTCTGTACTAATATGCAGGGACCTGTACCTTCGTCTTGGTACCACACAGACGCTTATTGGGTCAGGGCTCCTCAGCTCTGGCCTAAGCGGGCCTCGTGACACTTCGCCTCCGCTGTTTTGGGAAGCGGGGCGTGACGGGTTTTAGTGGTGGCCCATGCAGGTCCACGTCCCATCTTTCTGCAAGTACAGAACAGTAAGAGTAAGGACATTCACTTTTGATATTCAAACATTGTACGAGTCTAACCTTCGTCTCTCTGTCAATAGGATGGCCGGACGACGCGTCACCTGATCGGGAAACTTAGGCGATGGAGTCTCGGAGGACCAGGGCGGAGAGTTCCGTCAGTTTCTGGGTGTGATGAGGGAGATGCTGGATGTTCAGCTTCAGCTGGTTCATCAGTCTCAGCGTGCTGCCCAGGCTCCACCTGTTGCCCCACCTCCACCTCTGCCTGCTCCGCAAGCTGCACCAGGAGTGAAGCAATTCAACGAGCTGCAGCCGAAAACCTTCTCTGGAAAGGAAGGACCTCTGGGTGCCGATGAGTGGATCCAGAGCACTGAGGAGAAGTTGGTTGCTGCGAAGATTCCTGATGATACCCGTGTGGAGATAGCAAAGATGCAACTGACGGAGAATGCGAGGAACTGGTGGCGTATCGAGGAGAGGCGTCTTGAGAAGCCAGTAGGATGGAAGACCTTCAGGTCTATGTTCAAGGATAAGTATTTCACCAAGTCTGCTAGGAGGGAGCTGCTGAGCAAGTTTATAGACCTGAAGCAGGAAAATATGACCGTCGAGGAGTATGAAGCCGAGTTTGAGATGCTGAGCCGTTTTTCCCCGCACATGGTGAAGAAGGAGGAGAAGCGAGCTGACCGCTTTCGTCAGGGACTGCGTCCGAAGATTCAGGCTTCGATGTCTTCGGCGAGTTTCTCGACTATAAGGGAGGTGCTTGATGCTGCAAAGAATCATGAGCTCATAGCTCTCCTGCCTGACCCGCCAGCTGATAAGGGGAAACGCCCCATGGAGCAGTACCGGCCACCTGCTAGGCCGACGATGAGGCCAGTCCAGACTGTGCCATTTAAGAGGCCTGGAGCACCAGTGCAGCAGCAGAGCAAGGGTCCGTGCCATTTCTGCGGCAAGCCCAGACATGTTCAGACCAATTATCGGAGGAAGCTGGGACTGTGCCTACTTTGTGGAGATGCTTCGCATGCTGTGAATGACTGTCCTAGAGCTCGCACTGCTGTTGATGGAGCGCCAGCCCCGTTGCAGATGAGGGCACCTGCTTCGGTTCAGAGAGGACCTGCTGTTCGTGGACCACCCTTGGTGCCACAGAGGCAGATGTACCAGCGAGCAGTGCAGCCTCCGAGGCCGGCTTATACTATGACTGCTGTGGAGACCGAGGAGCTGGATGGAGTGATTGCAGGTAACATCTTGACCTAGTCTTTCCATTTCATAATTATATGGTATTGCTAGTCTTATTAGTGTGTTTGTCTGTCTGATTGTTAGAGTAGTGTTTGACCTTGGACCCTTGTTTTCTTAGGCATCATTCTCGTGTTTTCTCACCCCGCTTTGGCTTTGTTTGACTCCGGTGCATCTATGTGCATCTTATCCCGGAGGTTTATAACAGGGCACTCCATTCCTACCCATACACTTCCTAAGTGTTGGGACATCACTACTGGGAACGGAATAGTGACGGTGAATCTGGGATGCCGGTCGATTCCTTTAGTGGTTAGTGGACATGAGCTATATGCAGATTTCATCGTCCACGATCTACCACATTTCGATGTCGTCCTCGGCATCGATTGGTTGGGAGATTTCCACGCATCGATCGATTGTCATAGCAAGAGAGTGGTTTTTCAAATTCCAGGTCATCCGGAGTTCGAATTCCGAAGCCGAGACGAGTCGCTTAGGCCCATCAGATTTCGGGCCAAGCCGGAGGTGCCGGTGATGGCAGCGTTGCAGATGGAGATGGAGATTGACCGACCAGCGGTTGTCAGAGACTTTGACGACGTCTTTCCGGAGGATATCTTGGGTCTGCCACCCGACAGAGCTTTGGAGTTCGGTATCGATCTGATACCGGGTGCGCAGCCGATATCGAAGGCGCCGTATCGGATGGCTCCCGCAGAGCTTGAGGAGCTGCGGAAACAGTTGGATGAGTTGTTGCAGAAGGGTTTCATCCACCCTAGTGTGTCACCGTGGGGTGCACCTGTTTTACTTGTGCAGAAGAAGGATGGGTCCCGCAGGATGTGCGTGGACTATCGAGGGTTGAATGCTGTCACCGTGAAGAATAAGTATCCGCTGCCGCGCATCGACGATATCTTTGACCAGCTTGGAGGTTCGAGGGTCTTCTCGAAGTTGGACTTGAGGAGTGGATACCACCAGTTGAAAGTTAAGAAGGATGACGTCCCGAAAACAGCTTTCCGGACAAAGTACGGGCACTATGAGTTCATGGTCATGCCGTTTGGCGTGACCAATGCGCCGGCTGTGTTCATGAATTTAATGAATTTGATATTCTACGACTTCCTGGACAAGTTTGTTGTCATCTTCATTGATGACATTCTCATTTATTTGAAGTCTGAGGAGGAGCACAGCTGTCATCTGAGGACAGTGCTGGAGACGCTGAGGCGACACAAATTGTATGCCAAGTATAGCAAGTGCGAGTTCTGGCTGGATAGAGTCGCGTTCCTGGGACACGTGGTGTCTGGTGATGGCATATCTGTGGATCCGGAGAAGGTCAGAGCAGTCAGAGATTGGCCGACCCCGCAGTCAGCATCCGACATCAGGAGTTTTCTTGGCCTAGCAGGCTATTATCGGCGGTTCATTAAAGATTTCTCGAGGATTGCGGAGCCGATGACGAAGCTGACAAGGAAGGATGAGGAGTTTCTGTGGTCTGATGCTTATGGGGAGGCTTTCAGTATCTTGAAGGCAAGGTTGACCACGGCACCAGTTTTGACGGTACCGGATCGGAGCGGAGGCTTTGAAGTTTATTGTGATGCCTCGGGGAAGGGCCTGGGATGCGTTTTGCATCAGCATGGCCACGTGGTCACGTATGCTTCTCGTCAATTAAGGACTCATGAGAAGAATTACCCGACGCACGATCTGGAGTTGGCAGCTGTGATCTTCGCACTGAAGATTTGGAGGCATTTCTTGCTGGGTGAAGGTGTGAAGATTTTTACAGATCATAAGAGCTTAAAGTACATATTCACGCAGAAGGAGCTCAACATGCGTCAGAGACGATGGTTGGAGCTCATGGCTGACTACGAGATAGATTTGCAGTATCATCCGGGGAAGGTGAACGTTGTGCCGGACGCTTTGAGTAGACTTCCCACGGCTATGGTGTATACTGCTGACTGGAGGATTCAGCAGGAGCTGAAGGAGATGGATTTAGAGGTTGTCCTACCTGGTGTGGTTCATACTTTCATGAATTTACAGATTCGGTCCACGATCGTGGATCGGATCAAGGCAGCACAGGCGGGGGATCCGAAGTTGCAGAGGATCAGGAGGCAGGTTGAAGCTGGGCTGCGTACGGAGTTCGTGATTCATGAGGATGGTTCACTGCGGTACGGCAGCAGACTCTGCGTACCTGCAGGTGATGTTCGGGAGGAGCTTTTGAGTGAGGCTCATAACTCTCCTTATTCTATACATCCTGGTGGCACCAAGATGTATAAGGACCTCCGACAGAATTACTGGTGGATTGGCATGAAGAGGAGTGTGGCACGGAGCGTTGCCAAGTGTTTGATATGCCAGCAGGTGAAGGCCGAGCACCATCGTACTGCTGGGTTGCTGCAACCACTTCCTATTCCAGAGTGGAAGTGGCAGCATATTACGATGGATTTCGTGACTGGTTTACCTCGGACCCCGAAACAGAACGATGCAGTCTGGGTGATCGTAGATCGGTTGACTAAGTCTGCGCATTTCATTCCTTTCCGAGTGGGTCAGTCTACGGAAGCTTTGGCAAGGAAGTATCTAGAGGAGATTGTACGCTTACACGGGGTCCCCGTGAGCATCGTGTCTGACAGAGATACGAGGTTCACATCTCAGTTCTGGAGAAGTCTGCAGGAGCATTTGGGTACGAGTCTGAGTTTCAGCACGGCGTACCACCCACAGACCGACGGCCAGTCCGAGAGGACTATTCAGATTCTGGAGGATATGCTGCGAGCTTGCACACTCGATTGGAAGGGATCTTGGGAGGATCATCTCCATTTGGTGGAGTTTTCTTATAACAACAGCTACCAGGCGAGCATTGGCATGGCGCCGTTTGCTGCCTTATATGGGAGGAAATGTCGATCGCCACTGAGCTGGGATGACGTTGGAGATCGGGAGCTGTTGGGTCCAGAGATGATTGTTGAAGCTGTGGATGTCGTGAGAGACATCAGGGAGAAGCTCAGAGTTGCGCAGGATCGCTTTAAGCATTGGGCAGATGCCAAGAGGAGACCTTTGGAGTTTCAGCCTGGAGAGCACGTTTTCCTGAAGATTTCTCCGAACCGCGGAGTTATTCGTTTCGGGAAGAAGGGGAAGCTGAGCCCGAGGTACATCGGACCTTTCGATGTGCTGGAGCGTGTGGGAGCAGTGGCCTACCGCCTTGCTCTACCACCATCCTTGGTGGGAGTTCACGACGTTTTCCACGTATCTCAGTTACGTCGGTACGTCAGTGATCCGTCGCACACGGTGGATTTCTCAGAGATCACGGTCCGTCCGGACCTGACCTTTGACCAGCAGACAGTGCAGATTTTGGACCGTCGACAGAAGTAGTTGAGAAATAAGGTAGTCGACCTGGTGAGAGTGATGTGGCATCACGGATCACCTGGAGAGTCCACGTGGGAGAGAGAGGATGAGATGAGAGTGCGTTACCCTCACCTATTCTGAAAGAAATTCCGAGGGCGGAATTTTCTTAAGGTGGGTAGGATGTAACGGCTGGTTTTTGTATGATAAATATTATTTATATCTATATGCAATTGTTCGTCTTCTTTCTTTACTTCTCCGCGCTCACATCTTAGTATAGGATCACTCTTGGAACTCATTAGGATCATCCCGAAGCTCCCCGTTTCATTTTGGCGACTTCCTGTGCAAGTTAGCCGGTTCACGTTGAGGAGCCGACCGACTAGATGTCCATCTAGTCGGTCAACAACTCCTCATAGACCGACTAGTTTTTGTCAGGCTTTTTCCTTGAGTTACTGTTTACGCTTAGTCGGTCTAAGTTCAACCGCCGACCGACTAGTTTTCGAACTAGTCGGTCAACATCTCTTCGCAGACCGACTAAGTACAGAGATCATTTTTCGCATCAGGTTACTGTTTATCGTTAGTCGGTCAAAGGACGAAAACCGACCGACTAGTTGACGAACTAGTCGGTTAGGTATCCTTCTCTGACCGACTAACCTTCAAAATATATTGTTGACCATTTTCACCCTTTAGTCGGACTATGAACACTGGCCGACCGACTAGGTTGCAAACTAGTCGGTCGACGAGCCTTCACAGACCGACTAACTCTATAATTTTTCAACAACCCTGTTCATGGTTTGGGTTTTAGTCGGTCACAGTTATACGACCGACCGACTAGTTTCCAAACTAGTCGGTCGACCGCCCATCTCTGACCGACTAGTTGACCCCGAAACCCTAATTTTTGTGCTAGCCGCCGTTTCATTTTCTTATTTAAACGGGGCTTTCTCCTTCATTTCTTCTGATTATTTTCAGTCTCCATCTTCCCCATTCATACTCCCCTACCTCCCACGTCCTCCCCTTGCTCATTCCTCCATCCTTGCGCCTTCCATCCTCCCCAAAAGCTCTCCCTCTACTCTCTTTTCCCTTTTCTTCTGCCCTAGCACGGAGTTCTCGTCTCAGATCCAGCAGCAACTACGCCGAGAGACGCTGAAACCTTCACCACCACCGACGATCAACATTCCTCGCTGCGCTACCCGTGGCCTAGGAATTTCCGGACGACGCAAAGCTTCCACCTTTCCAGATTCGACACCGAATCTTCGTGCAATCGTCAATTTCAGGTTAGTGCCCTAAATTCGTAGTAACCCACACCATAGATGATCAAACCATAATTTAAAATCAGCAACCTAATCAAACTAAATTTATTTTCCGCTGATCTTTAAAACGTTGTACAAACCGTAGAAATCGACGAATGGACATTATGCATGCACACATAGGATAGATCGTCGATTAGGTTAATTATATTAAAAATGTGATTTTTAATTGAATAGGATAGTCCCGATAATCTAGACACGACCCTAATAGGGATTAATGGATCGTGATCTGACACCGTCGCCGTGTCACGATTTTCAGACCCTTTTTTCCACCGACGAAACGGTTGGACGTGGCGTACCAGGGAGACGACGCGCTCGCCACCACAGGCAAGTGTATCACTTGCGTTCTTGGCCATGTTTAGGCCTTCATCTTGTTAGGATTGTTAATTTAGAAACTTGAGAACCGGACGTGAAATGATAGCGTCCGGGACGCCCTTGATGGCTCAGATTTGTCAACGAAATCTGAGTCCAACAACAACAATTTCTGACATCATAGGATTGACATGCATGTGCGTCAGTTGTGGACGCCCTAGTATAACCCTTCCTATTTTGTCGTGTCTTGTTCCTTTCCGTCTGCACAGCCCGCTGGGCAATAGGGCACTCGCCAAGCCAGAGCGAGTGATCCCTTGTACTAGTTCACAGCCCGATGTGCAATTGGGCACCTGTCAAGCTAGAGCAGGTGATCCCATGTACCGATACACAGCTCAAAGAGCAATTGGGCACTTGTCTAGCTAGAGCAAGTGATCCCATGTCTTGTCACGATTCTTGGGGTTATGGGGTAGGGTTGAGCGTGCAAGCGGCAAGAGGGATTGATCCCCCTCGAACCGATCAGGCGTGAACCCTTTCGTGTCGTGTCTTGTCTTATCGTGTCTGGCTTCCCGTGTTCCGTCTTGTCTTGACATCTGTAGGCTAGTCCCGTAGTCCATAGCACTCGCTGTGACTACTACTTGTCTTGTTTACTGGTCGGTTGTGTTTTCTTTCTGTCGTTAAGAACCTCAGCATGTTAATCAACCAGTAAAATGTTGTAAGTAATTGGTACACTTGTAGTTTGGTCTAATCTTTTCTTGTAGACCTTACCTGACTTACAGTTCCTTCTTCGGGTGCTGTACGTCAGGGATTGAGCCAGAGTACGTGGAGGAGACTGACTTGCCAGCCGACGTGGAGCCGGAGAGCGTTGATCCCGAGTACGACCCTGAGGAGGATCAGAGCTAGAGACTGTTAGTAGCAGTTTCCAGAGGCGATATTATTCTTGTTGGGTGTGTAGCACCTTTTATGTTTCTTTGTTTAGGTTGGGTGCTTGCACCATTAGATTTACTTTTCTGCTGTTGTAGCCCTTCGGGCGTTGAGACTTGTTACTTTGATATGTTGGAATAAAATTTGTGATGTTCTTTCCTTCTTGTACTTTTATTATTCTGTACTAATATGCAGGGACCTGTACCTTCGTCTTGGTACCACACAGACGCTTATTGGGTCAGGGCTCCTCAGCTCTGGCCTAAGCGGGCCTCGTCACACTTCGCCTCCGCTGTTTTGGGAAGCGGGGCGTGACAGGAATCCAGTTAAATATTCCATTTATGGATGCTATCATGGAGATCCCCATCTATGCCAAGTTCTTAAAGGATCTGATCACGGGGAAGAGGAAGGCCGAAGAGATAACCACATGGAGGACTCCACCTCTGTTATAAAGAATCATCTCCCCCGGAAGCTGCCAGATCCAGGGAGCTTCACCGTTCCATGCTCCATCGGAGGGATGCCCATCAGTTGAGCTTTGATCGATCTAAGGGCGAGCATCAGTTTGATGCCCCTTTCTATATTTGATAGATTACAGACCGGAAGCGAATTAAAGCCGACGAATATGTCCATACAGCTTGCAGACCATTCGATCACTTATCCGATGGGCATAGCCAGGGATATCATTCTCTAGATACCTCCTGGGTTGTGTGTTTCTATTGACTTCATCAATATGAACATGCCCGAGGGAGGGAGCTCCCAGCTTATACTTGGCCGCCCCGTCATGGTGACGGTTGGTGTCTTGATTGATGTCCGAGAAGGGACTCTCTCGCTGAACGTGGGCAACGTCGAAGCTGAATTCAGGCTGCAGAAGCCAATGATAGAGCGTGTTCATGAGAAAGGGGCTAGCTATTTGGAGCTCTGGAAGATGAAGCTGTAGGAGATTTTACTTCTGAGAGGGTCATGAAGGACCCAATGAGAACATGTGTTGACGATGACGGCGACCCAACCTACCACAAAGCGGTCTTCGCCTATATCCGAGTGTTGGATGAAGAGCTTTTGAATCATTCTCCGAATCGTGAAGAACCGGGGCCATAAGATACGCAAGGGAGAAGCTTGAAGTAGACGGATGCCAAATACCACCGGATTGCGTCATCGGCAAGAATGACGCACGAATTCCACGCGCACCAAACGACTATTGATGAATCAAAGGGAGTCGAGCTCATGACTCAAAACGAGCGCTTATTGGGAGGCAACCCAATCTCTTAGATCTTGGATTTTCTTTTTCAATTTCTTATTTTTTTTCTTTATTTATTTGAGAAAACCAAACAAAAACATTTTTATCTCTCGTAAAACTACAAAACCCATAAAAATTTGATGAATTCCTTCCCTTTATAGGTTGGACATGAAGGGGCACGCAAATCGACGTTTTAAACGGAAGAAAGTTAGAGGAGAGCAGTAATTTTGAAGAGCAGATCAAAGAAAAGGAGCTGAAAAGAAGATACAGCTTGCTCGACCGAGCAGTCACTCTGCTCGGTCGAGCAGCGCATGCACGAGAAATAGGAGAAAACAGCGTTCTGTCTGTGCATCCCAAGCAGCGCATGCTCGGTCCGAGCAGCGATCTGCTCGACTGAGCAGCCGCTTGCTCGGTCGAGTAGCGCAGGCTCACGAGAATTTGGAGAAAATGACATTCTATCTGCGCGGCCTGAGCATACCCTGCTCGGTCTGAGTGATGATCTGCTCGTCCGAGCAGCATACTGCTCGGTCGAGCATGCGAGGGAGTACTCATAAACTATTTATTTTTTTCGTGTTCGACTCAATCGAGTAGCTTACCCTATTTTCATGGGCCCCAGTGCCAAACGAGTTGGGTTTTTAACCCAACTCGTTTCATCTTTTTACCTTAAGCTCTAGAAATTACCCTAAGCTATCCTAATTCACTGCCCGAGCAAACTCTCCCTCGCCCCTACTCAATCTCCCTAGTCATCGTCGTCCTCCGCCCGTGCTGCCACCTGTGCCGCCCGTCTGGCCACTCCATCTCTGGTCAGTCACACACACACACACACACCCCCCCCCCTCTCTCTCTCTCTCTCTTTCTGCCTCTCTCCCTCTCTTTCCCCCTTCCTCTTTTCTAATCGACGACGGCCATCGCCGGTGCTGCAGCTGCCGACGACACCACCCACCTCAAACCTCCCGACGTTCCCCCCATCCTCCTTCGTCTTCCCCCCTCTCTCATCACGCTGCACAACGCCCCCCTCCAATTCTCGATCGTCACTGCCATAGGGCACATTTGCGACTACTCGGCCCGAGCACCCATGGTGCTCGTCCGAGTAGCTTGCCCATCCTCAAAACTGCTGACCAAGCAGTGAATGTACTCGGTCAGAGTTTCCAAACGAGCAGCACAGCTCGGACCGAGCAGTAGAGCTGCTCAGTCGAGCAACCCCAATTCAGCATTTCCCCTATTTTGGACTTTCTAATACTAACGTTTTTATTGTTTCTATTTCAGGTACTGTTTGCCTACGTCAGCAGCCACTACCATGATTAGCTTGGGGGAGATCTTCGCATTTGCATCGCTCATTCAGTCGGTACACTCTTTCCTCTATTTACTTTTTGTACTGACGCATCATATTGCCATCTCCACGATGGTCCGCACTAGAGGAGCACCCACCCCTCTCATTCGTGGGAACTGGCCGACTCCTGGCACCTCCTCTTCCCAAGCCACATGTCGCCCTCACTTCACCACCACCCCTACCCCGCGGAGGAGCACGTGCGCTATAGGTCACCCGCGTCCGACTCTTCTCCCCCACGCCGCACACACACATCCACCACTACCATCCCACCACTTCCGCACCTATCCCCACCACCTCAGCCATCATCCCTTCTACACATCCTGTTATTCCCGCTGCTCTTCTGCCCCACGTGCGGACGTTCGACATCACGTTTTGGGACGATGACCACCGCGGGCGCTTCGTCAGGCTCTCGCAGCATCGTCTCGTCCCCACTCTTTTCATCGACGTCCACACCCTCCGTTCCCTTGGACTCCTTCAGGGAGTCCATTGGTTGTACCGTGCAATCGGCTTCGATCGTTTCCTCGGTGTCCACGCCCCCACATACACACACCTCACCCTGGAGGCCCTGAGCTCCATCGCTCGCACACCGGCGGGCGATGGCATCACTTTTTACCTTTTGGATCAGGACTGCACGATCACATACAAGATGATCCGCGCACACTTCCATTTTCCCGCCATCCGTGACCCCCGAGCAGCCTTCTCCCCAGATTACAACCTTGGCATGTTCGATGCCACGTCTTTCTGGCAGCGCATTTCGGGTCTAGACCACTACCGCCCTAGCCGGGCGAAGGTATTGTGCATTGTGCACCCCTGCCTTCGCTACGCGTAGAGGCACCTTGCCACGACCATCTTTTATAGGCCAAAGGTCGGGACCATGTCCCTTCCTGAGCTATCCCATCTTTTGGGGATGACCCGACCACTGCGCTTCCACCCAGACGGCTCCCTCCGCCCCTTCGTCTTTTTGACGCAGCCCACTGGCTGTGTCATCGCCTCATTCACACCGCCCACACATACTACGCGACCGATATCTGCTGCGATGGATTTTTCATAATCTTTGCATGGATGCTTGGTCTAGACCATCCTGACGATCTAGTGACCCCTGTGGGCCCCACATGCTTGACCCTTGGTGTTCTCGAGCACATGCATATCATGAGACCGTATGGAACCCGTCACTGGACATATCTTGTCGGCACCCACCACACGCCCCACATGGTACTTCTCGCCCCTCACCTCATCCACATAGCTCCCGTCTAGCTGAGCTGGATGATCGACAGGGTCCACCCACTCCCTACTCTCCACGTACTCGAGCCCCCGGGTGCTCCCGTCAAGGCTGACGCCGATGATCGGGTGCCCCGTTCCCCCAAGTATGAGGAGCATGACATAGCGGCCCTTATCGCCGGCCTTCCAGCACCACCCATACACCCACCACCCCCGGGAGTCGTTTCTTCTACCACCTCTGTATCCACCGCTTCCACCACCGTCGAGTCTTTAGGGACTGTCTCCACTTTTTGCCCCGCGACTCATACCTCTGTCCCCACTGTACTCGTACCGGAGGGCACCGATATCCAGTCTGCTCCCGATCTTACAGATCTTGACTTTCCTGAGCACGACCCAGCCCCCACTCTTCCACCTCTCAGGGACCTGATAGCTTCACTGCCTATTTCTTTAGGATCCCACATTCCACTCACCGGCACATCTTCATCGCATGTATCCTCTATCCTTACCAAGAGCGTCTCGACGTCTGTCCACACTGCTGTGTCGACGACTGCTCTATCCACTGTTGCCTCTGACTTCACCACCATTTCTCTTGATCTCAGCCACACCGCCCCACACACCTCCACCGTTGAGATCCCGTCGAGCTCACCCTCTCCCACTTTTCACCCGAGGCACAATGTATCCTCTTCACGGGGCCGCTTTACGAGAGTGGTGTCTCCCGACCACATTTCTCGCCCTCCCCTCGACTCCCGTACCACAGACGGGCATTTGACGACGTTGGAGGAGTCGACTTCTCGCCTCCGGCGAGATTTCGACATCTTTGTAAACTCAACGGTGCTACATCACGAGAGAGTCGAGGCGGACCTGGCCTCTATTATTGACTTACTTCGGACACGTGGCCCACCACCTGTGATCCTAGCTCATGCCCCACCACCCCGGCCAGCCACTGTGACTACCCTCGCACCACTCATTGCTCCACATTTCCAGGCTTTTACAGAGCCTACTTCTTCCACATCTGAGTCGGTCGTCACAGTAGATCCCACTTCTGCCATAATGCTATTTTCAGCTGCGCCTTACACCACCACCACTGACTTCCCCACTGACCCACCAGTTGAGCCCCAGCCAGATCCTCCCACATTACCTGGTCCACAGCAGAGGGACCCACCACCCCCTGAGGGTGGTGCATCTGCCTGATGCTGTCCCTTCCCATTTTTGCCTCCCTCATGTTTTATTGTGCCCATCTGTCTGTTCGGGGCCCTGATCTTAGATAGCTTGGGGGAGGACCCACACATGCATGATTTTTCTTCATCATTGCATCATGTCATGTTTTTACTTCTTTTTGCACAGTTTCTATTTTATATCCCCCATCCACCTACCCTATTTAGCATCATCTCCCGCCTACCAGCGTTTTCTCAGCAGTGATGACACTGCTGGGTTTAGCTTGGGGGATGAGCGCTACCACTTTATTTTTCTTTTACATTTTCCTCCCCTTTTCAGCTTTTTAGTTTACTTTTCCACCCCTTTTTCACTTCTTTATCCTTTTTCTCATTCTGCATCACGTTTTCTGCTTTTTGCCATGCACGCATCCCTCTTTTCATTTTCCTATTTTCTTCGCCCTTTTTCTTTTTTATGCTAAGGATGTTCTGTAGGATGATACTTCTCGTAGCCCTTAGTAGTTACTCGTGATGCTCACTATCTGATGACATGCTATTAGGGTAGTTTCAGTTTTACCTTCTATATATGTGCATATTCTTTTGTCGATCTATCTGATTTAATGCCTAAAATGAATTGAAAATCGAATGCATGAAATAATATCTAGTATGCGCTATGTTGGGTAATGCACCTAGGTTCACGCATCACTAGAACACTTGGAGCATCTGCTTTATATCTTATTCACTTCTGTTTGCATGCCTGATGTCATTGTGCTTAATACTGCATGCCTTTTCAGTGTTCATCTAGATGAATGAAAATATTCATGCTAGTTATGAGTTTAGTTAGCGTATTATCTTATTAAACCGTTGTGCACCTCTTATGAGTGAACCGAGAGATTCATTATTTTCCTTCTCCGCATATCTTTATAGTTCTCTACATATCAGTTGGTTTCACCCCTACAGCTACCCTTACCGTATCTTACTTCCCAAAAATCCCAAAAAGAAAAAAAGTATAGCTTCTAAATGAAATGAAATGGAAAAAATGTATATATATATATATATATTTGTGTGTGAAAAAGAAAAGAAAAATAAAGATAATAAAGGAATAAAACCGTTTCGTATCCTTTCATTAGAAGCTATCACATATACTGGGAAAAAGACAAAAAAATTCCAAATCCTACTCCTAGATGCGATGCCTCAAGCTAAGCTTGGGGGGTGAACCAATTGATCACATGAGTGAGTATGACATTAGAGTGGAGACGGTGCATAACATGGAGATTTGATAATACTTAAACTTTACGAAACACTTTAGTTTTTGGAGATTTTTCGTGACTCGAAGTGAATATTTGAATAGCATGTTTCTTTCCATTCTATATTGCATGCTGTGTGATTTCTATATATGCTCTATGTGTATCTATTAATTGAAAAGTGCATTGCCAACTCTTTTTATACTAGACTCTATGGACTGCATGAGATTTATATGAGTTGATGGCATTATTTCAGTAGATCCATATCTTTTGTCTGTATTACATGCTAGACATATGATCTGTAAAACTTGAAAGTATCATTAGCATGTATTTTTACTATTCGGAGCATCGTGATTTACTGATCGGGCTTGAGATCTGATTGAACAACCTTAGCACCCTCCATCCTTTTCCATTCTCCTTTATTCTTATTTTTATTTCTTTTTGTTTTTCTCTCGGCGTACTTAGTATTCGTCTTCCTCGAGGACGAGTAAGAGGTAAGCTTGGGGGATTTTGATGTGTCCATATTTTACATCTTTTTCATAGCATCATGACATCACATTCCATGCCATTTTCGCATTCAAATCCCGTATTTTCCTACGATATCGCATTTCTAACGTTATATTCGAGTTTCATAGTGTTTTATGAATTTTCATGGATTTTGGAGCGATTTGGGACCCGATCTGGGTATGGACACATCTGACACGTCCGTGAGCTCGTTGGCGAAGCTCTATAGGAGTTCGCCGAGTTTTGGGTGCCATGGGAGGAGTGGATGAGAGAGCAAGAGGAGAGGAGAAGCTTCAAAAGCTTCAGCAAAGAGTTTCCCAAGCGACTTGACCGAGCAGAGCAGCTTCTCGGTCGAGCAGATGCAAAATGAAGAAAAGAGCAGACGCAGCCTACTCAGACCGAGCACTCATGGTGCTCGATCGAGCAGCCCTTAATTCTGACGCTCGACTAATCCCTTGCACGGCCTGAGCAGCTCCTTTGGTGGCCGAGTCAGCTGTCTGCTCGACCGAGCAGATCTGACTCGGGCGAGCAGACAGAGTGATGATTTTTGGAGGAGCGCTACTTCCCGACGTGCTTGACCGAACACGACGGCTGCTCGATTGAGCAGCCGACCAAGCAACATACTGATCGACCGAGTCACTGACTCGGTCGATGATGCTGAAGGCCATTTTTGGAAATTTTTCGAGCCGTCTGTTGCGCACTTGAGTGAGTGAAGTGGGGATCTGCGACAGCGTTCGAAAGGGGTGGATTCTTTTTGTTAGTTTTGAATTATTTTGGAGAGGGAATTAGAGAGAGAAAAATACTTGTTAGATCTAGATAAAATTCTTGAAGATTATTGGATAATTTTTGGAGAGTTCTATTGCTACTATTGCGTTTTGGAATCTTGGTTTCTTTTTGGATCTATTGCTCGCTGTTTTCCTTCATCCTTGGTACATAAGCTCCTAAAATCTTTATTTGATTAATTTCTTATGTTGTTTTCTCTTGCAAAAATCACATTTTTATTCGTCAATATCGTCATGAGTGAGTAGTCTCTTCTAGGGTTGATGGGTTAGCCCTAGGACCCTAGGGGGGAGATGTAGATCTGGAGCTCTAAGTTGAATTAGGAATAAAGGGGAGTATTTTGGTCGATCCTATCGAATCCCTAGGATAACTCGTATTGATATCATGCCCACGGTCTGTGGAATTGATGTGCTTAAGGGGTATCCTTAGGATTCGAATAGGGAAATCAGTAGATCCAACCAAGGCTCGTGACCATGCCCGACTCATGCCATGAGGGAATCCACCGACGAACTATATCGCTACGTTGACGGCTACCGCAATTGTGTCAACGAGAGCCACCGAAATACCTCGCGATTCTAACCCACGAGAGTGGTACGAACCGGGAGATTAATCCCCTAACCCTAATGTAACGTAAGGATCCTATTCCAACATCGATCCCCGACGGTCTTAGCGGTGATCCCTAATACCCTAGTTATTATTAAATCAACAACGATACTACAACCAATTCTCTCAACCCGATAGCTATCTCACTTCGAGATATAAAAGTAAGCTGAGAACTCAATTACACTGTCGACGTCCCTGTGGGATCCAACATCCTTTATACTATAATTTGACACCGTCCGCTTGTGGATAGAGCCCGGAATTGACATCTAGGGCCCATACCACGCCTGGCGACCGTGACACCGCCGGGTGGAATCAAGGTGTAGGTTTCGGGTGCGTCATGCATCTGTTATCTGTAGAGGGATATGCCCTCAGATCATTTGTATTTGATGCAAATGAAAATTTAAGCTTAGATATGGGACTAATTTGCATATGATGCAAAAGAGATTAAACGTGTCTTAAATTGTTTAAGACTATATTTAATTATATTAACGCGTTGGAAAGGTTGCCTGTATGACAGGAACGTTCTGGTCTAAACACAGGTTCAAACCGCGTCAAAAACGGAGTCCAAACGAGTCCAATAAGTCTATTTAAAGTGTTTTAATAGAAGCCCAAATAAATCAG
Organism: Scilla litardierei; assembly: GCA_030789695.1. Lineage (NCBI taxonomy): Eukaryota > Viridiplantae > Streptophyta > Magnoliopsida > Asparagales > Asparagaceae > Scilla > Scilla litardierei. The sequence goes on from JAULAV010005438.1 coordinate 25,213, forward strand.
GCCCATGTGCTTTTTTTGCTGCTTAAGAAACACAAAAGGGGGGGGGGTTAGCTGTCAGCCTGGCCCATAGGTCCGGGACTTTTCTGGTGCCCCTAAGGGGCGCCGGCTTAATGCTGGCACGCGCCAGCCTGGCGCGTGCCTTGCACGCGCCGGTAGGGCGCGTGCAAGGCACGTGCCTTGCAGGCTGGCGCGCGCCAGGCTGTTGGGGCCCACTCCGTGGGCCCCACAGCAGGGTATAGAACCCTAAGTTCTGCTTGCAACCTGTGACGGCTGGTTTTGAACGATAATACAACTTTGGGCTCAACTTTGGACATATGTTTGAGAGGTCAAACAGACTCCGATTGACTCACCGTTTTTTCATATGCGTTCACCATTGAACACCCTTCGTATTGATAGGTTGTATCAATCATGAAGCTCAACAGTGAGGGAGTTAAAATTCACGAAAGTTTGCACTTTGTGAAAGGCAAACTAAATTGAATTGATTAACTCCAAATTTAGTTCCACATCGGATTTTGAGTGAAGGGGAGCAGTCAGCCGCCTATATAAATAGGGGTCTGCTCCCCTCCTCAAAAGTCGTCCCAAGCTCTAGATCTGAGCGGCTCTCGTAAATGTTGAAGCACGCTCGGATCTAGGCTTAAATTAATATTCTCTATCTCCCTATATTTTTGCCTTACTCCTGAGGGCTCTAGCAAAGCCATGAAGGAGTTCGGATTCAGATCCGAAATCTTGGCCAAGGCTTTCACTCGAGTGAAAATTTCTTCGGTGCGTGTTTGGCTCGGCGACACGAGGATTGCTCGCCTCGGGACGCGGAGCGGTTCGAGGAGCGGTTCGAGGAGCGACTCGGCGTGGGATGGGGAGCGGCTCGGAAGACGGTGCGGAACATCTCGCCTGCCCCAGGGTTGAGATTCCGGGTATGTGTTTTAAGCATTAGTTTAATTTAATCGCAGTAGGTTAGATCCTTCTTGGGATGGTCAGATCCATCCCGAGTCGGCATAGATCATGGCTAAGGGTCGTGTACCTTAGGGCTAAGTTAAATTGTTTAACTGCATGTTAATTAGATTAACTTGTTTATTCTTCCGCTGCAAATTTTTCTGTCTATGTTCCGTCTGACTTAGGACGGTAATAGAGTTTTTATGCCCTAAGGGTCCTAGAAAACCCTTCAGTGGTATCA
>JAULAV010005440.1:0-24979 GCA_030789695.1 Scilla litardierei
TCAAGAACTGGATGCTACTATCTTCTTAGCCACTGAGGGCCGACATGAAGAGGCGTGCCAAATACCGTCACACGGGATTATCAGAAAGCATGACGGACGTATTTCGTTGTGCCCAACATCATTCACTGAAAATCTTGAGGGAGTCGAGCTTATGACTTAAAACAAGTGCTTATCAGGAGGCAACCCGATTCCTTTTCCCTTAGCTTTCATTTTTGTTTTTCTTTTCTTATTCAAAAACAAAATAAATACGTTTTTAATTCCAAGAAAATACAAAACCACAAAAAATTGATGAGTTCCCTCTTCTACAGGTTGAACAATGAGGAGAGTGCGCGAAACGATGAAAATAAGGAGAAGGAAACGAAGGAAGAGAGCACCTTAGCGAAATACAAGCATGGGGAAAAGTTATAGGCAACTCGACCGAGTAGCTACCCTACTCGGCCGAGCTACAGGAAACTGGAGAAAGAAGTCAAAAACGCTCTCTGGAAGTTAATTACAACTCGACCAAGTGGCCACATACTCGGTTGAGCTACAGTAAGAGCTGCAGAAAGCTGGAGAAACAGGAAAAAAGTGGCTCTGGAAATTAATTGAGACTCGACCGAGTATCCCCCTACTCGGTCGAGCTACATACAGAGCCCAAAAAGGTCGAAAAGAGCACTCTGTTTCTAGTTCGACTCGACCGAGTAGCTACCCTATCGGTCGAGCTGCAGGGAGAGTCCCAAACGTGCTAAAAGGGTGCACTGGAAAGCTTAATGGAATCGACCAAGTAGCTACCTACTCGACCGAGCTGTAGGGAGAGCAAAAGAGATCTGAAAACACCATTCTGTTTTAATTCAGCTCGACCAAGCTGAGTAAGCAGCTCGGTCGAGTATTAGGGCACAATTTCTGGGCTTATATTCTTATATTTTTAATCTTTTCTGCTCGACCGAGCAGCTACCGCTGCTCGGCCTGAGCTACGACTTAATCAGCTGGGGCCCACTACTTAACCGAGCTCGACTCGGTTCATACTTATTAGAAAATAGCTCGAGCTAATCCCTAATCTCACTCGAAATCAGCCCTCCCAAATCCCCGAGTACCCCCTTACCCTAGCCCTAACTCGACTCGACCACCCCACCACCACCGTCGCCCTGCTCCGCTCGAGCGCCACCATCTTCGGCGACTCGATCCACCCACCTCTCTCTCCATATCTATCCTCTCTCCTCTTATCCATCTCTCCACCTCTCTCTATCTCTCTTCCCCCCCGCCCCCACTGCTCCGGCGATCGACCAGAGCAACACCGCCGGTGCCACCCAGCGCCAGCAGCGCCACCATCCCCGCATGTGCCTCTCCCTCTCTACCCCCACCCCCTCTCTCCTTCACTTTCTTTCCCCAGTTCTTCCCACCCAATGCCTTATAGCTCCGATACCTCGCCGGAGCAGCCTGTCCAATCCGGAGCAGTCGCCCGAGCACGCCCTATGCACGGGCCGAGCAGCCCCCTATCGCATATCTTCGTCATCTCTCTTTCCCCCCATCCCCCCAAATCCAAATCACCCCCAACCCTAATTCTTTCAATTTTTGAACCATAAACCGGACTAAATTTCGAAAATGCCTAATACTATTTTCATATCTTACCGCAAGCATACTTGGAGCTTCTTTGTTGATTCGAGGAGCCCGGTTTGGATCAGCTTGGGTGATCGATTGGACATGAGGCTTCGCACATGCGCATTCCACTTCCACTTTCACAGCTACGCACGGTGTTGGTATACGCTTTCCACCCTTCATCGTAGCTAGCACATTTGCACGATGCCTCATCGCCTTAGGCGCAGAAAGCCTCAGTCGGCAAAGATGAAGGCCACCATCGGTCCCTCCTCTTCTCGGCCTACACGACGCCCATGGCATTCTCTTTTACCCACCCCCGAGCCGTACTTAGACGATTCGTCATCCTCGGCCGACTCGTCACGATGCACTACACCTGTGCCTCTAGCCATAGAGACCCCGCACACCACACACTACCACTCCACCCATCCCCACCACTGCTCCTCCACCTGATCCAGTTACTCCACCACCCACCCTGAGGACGTACGATATCGTCTTCAGGGACGACGCTCACCGCGAGCATTTCCTAGCCATTGATCGCGTCCAAATACACACCCAGGAGACACAATTGTAGTTTTACCACAAGCGCACGGTGTAGTTGCAAGCGGGTATCGAACACGAGGAGGTGGTGTTGGTTCCAATCTATCCTAGGTTGGTTTGACTACGAATGTATTATTGGTGGAGATGGTTATGGTATGATGTAATGGAAATGGTGATGGATGTCGGTGTCGGTGATAAATAAGTTGTTCAAATATCGATTCAAATACGATATAACAAAAGGGTCTAGGGCTAGGGATCCCCACTACGGATTATCATGCATCATTATGAATAGTGAATCTCAATATTACTAGACTAGTGTTGAGGTGAACTAGTCGTAACTGAATAGAGAACCAAGCTCACGCTCTCGTTCTATTGCCGGTCTTTAGCAACCAAGATAAGGGCCCACTCTCGTGCAAGCCCTAACCTAAGCCACTAGCATGAAGATCGACATCATCGTCCACTCGCACCTCGAGACCACTCTCGTGCAAACTCGAGTAACGACCTAGGTTGTGATAGCTCGTATTCGTCCAATCTCTTGCAAACGAATATGTGTATAGATTCATAATAAAAATGTTAGCTTTGGTCCAATCTCTTGCAAACCAAACCTAGTGAATCACGATTATAAATCTAAATCGAATATCTAGGCGTTTCCATCGATTGGAATCTAATCTCTTGCAAACCCCAAATCGATGGAAATCCTTAGCTATCCGTAATAAATCAATCACAACCTAACCTCCTAACAATTCTAGCAACATAGAAATTCATTCATCACAAATCTGAAATTAGATCCATAGGGTTCATCCCTATGCCCTAGAACAGTGAATCTACTCAAGCATAGCAATAACGATAGAGAAATCAATAAAAAACATTGCTTGCATATATAAAGATATCAAATCAAAGATATAAATAATAAGAACAAAGGTACTTAACTTTGATGAAGAACTTCAATCCAATTACAAGCTTTTAGATCCAAGAGGGGGCCTAGGGCATGACCTAACCTCTATAAAAGACTCTAAGAAAACATAATAAAACTCCACTCTAATGACGGCTACAAACCTCTTATATAGCCCCCCAAAACCCTAGCAAATAACCCTAGAAAACCTCTGAAATTCGTGCCCAAATACAGCTCTGGCCGTAACTTTAAGTTCTGGGCCCGCAGTCGCTCGGGCCGAGTGGGAATATGCCTCGGCCGAGTAGAAATTCCAGCATTGCAGTATCAACTTGCAGAAATTCTTCAGATTTTATCCGACCTTCGATTGGCGCTTTCTTGGCGGCGTTGAAACCGTCATGGAGTCTACTATCGATAAAAAATATGAGAAAAATTTTGCCTGCTAGAATGATAGCAGATTTCAAAAGAGTGAGAGGCTGTCGGAAAATCTGGGCGCTCGTGTCATCGGCGTCACTCAGCCGAGTGGGATTCTTCACTCGGTCGAGTGGACTTCTCTACTCGATCGAGTAAGGTCTTCTGACGTTCTACTAAAATTCCAGAGAGTCTGCTTCGAAGTTGAGGTTTGGGCACTCTGGCGCTCTACGTCACTCGACCGAGTGGGATTCATCACTCGGTCGAGTGTGTCTTCTACTGTGCTCCCCAGAATTCCAGAGTGTTCGCTTTGATTTCCTTCAGAAATTCTGACTCACTCGGGCGAGTGGAGTTCTCTACTCAGCCGAGTGGAATTCACCACTCGGCCGAGTGCATTGTGGCACTCAGGTCAGGCAAATGTACTTCGTATCAGTCGTACTTGGCCGAGTACGCTGCTTCATTCAGGCGAATGACTAGCGTGACTCGGTCGAGTGGCCTGTTTCTAGAATCCTTCCTTCTCATCCTTGCCTCCTCAATAATTCTATCGATCTTCTTCTTCTTCCTCTCATCGTCCCGCGCCGTTAGCTCCTCAATAAGGCCATGAGTGATGCTCCGGTACGTGTACAAGTCCCTTAAGCTCATTTTTGCTTCCGATCGCTCCATATTTCCTGAAATCCGAAAAAAACAAGAAATAGTGAAAAGTAACGTAATATCGTCGAATAATCGTGAAAAGCGCGATATGGGTGATCGAAATGACATGCAAACATGCTGAAAAAAGGTGTAAAATATAGACCGATCAAAATCCCTAAGCTTACCTTTTACTCGTCCTCGAGGAAGATAAGTAGAGAGACGAACTCGGGAGATGACTACAAAGGAAATGAAATGAAAGAAAAAGAATACAAAGTGTAAGGGATCGCTAGATTATTCTCTCAGATCTCAAGCCACAAGTTACACATTACGATAACTCGAAAAATACGAGTCACATGCTATAAAGATTTCTTATCTTACTTAAACATGGTACTTGCAAGCTTTTAAGAACAACAAAAGGGACTATCTAAATTCATACAATCAATTCATGTCCACATCACGCATTTCATAGAATCTAATATACAAATGTTGGCGATGCACTTTTCAATCAAAAGTTATTACAGAAGCATATAAGAATCACACCAAGCATGCAATAGAGAATGGAATAAGAGACATGTCATTCACATTTTCATATCAATTCATAAGAAATCTTCATAGCTAAAGTAATTCGCTAAGTCTCAGTATTATCAAACTTTTCCATTTGTGCACCTCTCCACTCTAATGTCGCACTCACTCATATGGTCAAATGAATTCACCCCCCAAGCTTAGCTTGAGGCATCACATCTAAAGGAATATGATAGTGGAAAATGGGATTTTTGTCTTGGGTTTCCCAAGTATTCTGTGGCTCCAATAATGAGAAAGAGAAATATCTTTCTTTTTCTTTTTGAACTTTTTGTTTCTCATTTTTCTTTTTGGATTTTTGTAGGAGCTATTTGATTTGTATTTTTACTTTTTGGTTCCTTTTTGGCTTTTTGGACTTATTTGGAGCTGATGTTTTCTTTTGTAGGGATTTTTGGGAAATAGACACAATATAAGTAGCTTTAGGAGGTGAACTTAAGTGACAAGTAGAGAATAAAAAGATATATGTAGAGAAGGAAATGGTGTAACGCTCGGTTCGCTCTAAGATGTGCACAAATGGTTCAATAAGATAATACATCAATTAAACTCATATGTAAGCATGGATATTCTTAATCATCTTAATAAAAAGGAAGTCAAGCAGTAAAGCGTACAATCATATCAGGCATGCAACAGAAGGTGAATAAGACAATAAGGCAGATGCTTCCGATATACAATTGATGTGTGAATCTTGGTGCACTTCCAACAAAAGCATACTAAATACTATATTCCATACATTCAGCTTCAATTAATATCATGCATTCATGTAGAGGAATCATCGAAAGAATGTATAAGCAAGCACATGGATAGCAGGACTATGAGATACTCTACGTAGCATGACAAGGAATAATAAGCATCGTGATGGTTGCTAAAGCAATAAAAGATATCATCATAAGGAACATATCTAGCAAAAGGAGGAAAAGAATATAAAGAAATAGAAAATAAAAGAGAGGAAAGAAAAGAAAATCAAGCATACAATATGATGCATGAACACACATAAATGGAAAATAAGATGTAAAAATAAAAAAAGATGATGCAATTTTTTTGAAAAATTCTAAAAACCCTAAAAATAGAATAAAAGTGCAACTAAATGGCATGTAAATGCACTCCCCAAGCTTAAACTTCACATTGTCCTCAATGTGATCATAGTGGAAGAATATGAGGAACACTGATAATAATAAGGGGTGAATGACAAATGATGAAATGAATGACATGAAATCCTCATGCAACTACATGCACATACAATGATGTATGAGAGCGCCTTCCCCCAAGCTTATACCAAACAGTCCTATTCAAATGACTTGATCAAAAATGTCATGACTTTGCTAAGCGAGCTCAAGTCAAACAAATAAGAAAGTGAGTATTCACTTGAAAGAAATGCTCGATGGTGGTGAGCAAAAGGATGTGGCGTATCAAAATATGAAGAGGGCAATTAATATATATAATAGGTTTTGGGTGTAAACTTTTTTTGTTGCCGTCATATGAGGTGATATTTATTCAAGCAATTCTATACGGTCCTCTTGCTGTCGAGAGGATTCGTGTTTATTTAAAGCATAAAATTTACACTACTTGATTGATATCACCTATAGCAAAAGGCGGATCCAGTAGCTTTGCCGGTGTAGGCAACTACTCCAACTGCTCCTTTCGTGGCTCCACCAGGAACACCAACGAACTCCAGCAATGCATCATCCATCATTCCTACAAGGACTCCACCTGTACCCTGAGAGAATAGGCTGCATCAGTTCACTGCAAAAAATTCACCCTCATAATAAAAGTATCCCAAAGAGGATCGTCTATAGAAATATATGGAATAAATAATAGTGGACGATACTTCCCTGGAAATAATCCAATATCCTCCCGTGCTGTGATAGTTGTTTCCATGGTGTCCTCTCTAAGCTGCTCAGGTAAATCTAGATCATATGTGTGGACCTCCTCGACAGGCTCGTCAAACTGTGACACGTTCAAGCATACCTTCGATCCATAATCGTATGTGCACTGAGTGGGAGCAGTAAGCTCTGTGTCATAGTTCTCGACGTCAGTGGAAGGATGAGGTGGCTGCAGGAGCTCCAATGGAGGAGGATAGTGCTCAGGATCCTCATAAATGGTTGTATCCTCGTCCTGATGTACGACCTCCTCGGTGATAAGCTCTGGCTCTGTGTGTAAGGCCTCCTCAAAAGCATGCTCTGGCTCTGCATGTGAGGCCTCCTCGTCAATATGCTCTGGCTCAACAGGGTGATCTTTTGCCTTCTCGTCAACTATTAATGTAGGCTCTCTCTGGAATGGTGATGCTGTCTGCTCAAGTGTGTCAACTTGTGGGGATGTATCATGGGGAGAGGAATGCTTGCAAGCAATCCAAAAATATAGTCTATCCCCCTTAAGACTGACATTGATCTCCTCCTCAATTGTTCCTGCAGCTAAAACACGATGCATAACAAAATCTACAAATCGTAGCTCAAATGCATCACCTGCTGTAATGCTAACTGAACCAGTGACCCTTACTGACTCCAAGAGGCCCTCCAATAAGTTTTGAATTGTGTCCTCGTCTGGCGGCGCATATGACTCAATTTCTGCTTCCTTCACTGCCTTTTCCTCCATCCACTCTTCATATGCAATAGCTGTATCGTAGGATGTGGGATCGACGACGACACATTCTGGCTCTGGTAGTATGTCTGGCGATGCTTCTTGCCCATAATATGAAGAAGCAGAACTGATATCTTTGGAAATCCATGCAACCTTAAGCATGAGCGCATTCATTTTAAGTTCCCTCTTCACCCATTCCAATTGAAGGTCGTCCTTATCAAGCCTGGCTTGCATTTCAACCTGGTGTGCATGCATCTCATCAAAAAAATACTTTATTTCTCATCAAGCTTGGGCCAGTGCATTTCCTCGAAAAAGCATTCTCCCATCTGAGCACTCTGATCAAAATAGTATTCTCCCGTCTGAGCACTCTGATCAAAATCTGTGGTCCACATAGTATAATCCATAACACCTGATCAACAAAGATAAATACCTGAAGAAAAATATCAGTGGCACAAAAGAAGATGGAAATGATAATAATGGTGGCGGGGGTGAAAATTTCTTTTGTTAATTTTTTTTCGTAGTTTAATCAACCTAATTGTGACAAATTGGCACCCAACGGGAAACACCTCCCCGGCAACGGTGCCAAAAACTTGATTGCGCCCGGATACACACCCAGGAGACACGATTGTAGTTTTACCGCAAGCGCACGGTGTAGTGGCGAGCGGGTATCGAACACGAGGAGGTGGTGTTGGTTCCAATCTATCCTAGGTTGGTTTGACTACGAATGTATTATTGGTGGAGATGGTTATGGTATGATGTAATGGAAATGGTGATGGATGTCGGTGTCGGTGATAAATAAGTTGTTCAAATATCGATTCAAATACGATATAACAAAAGGGTCTAGTGCTAGGGAATCCCCACAACGGATTATCATGCATCATTGTGAATAGTGAATCTCAATATTACTAGACTTGTGTTAAGGTGAACTAGTCGTAACTGAATAGAGAACCAAGCTCATGCTCTCTTGCTATTGCCAGTCTATAGCAACCTAGATTAGGGCCGACTCTCGTGCAAACCCTAACCTAAGCCACTAGCATGAAGATCGACATCATCATCCAATCGCACCTCGAGCCCACTCTCGTGCAAACTTGAGCTACCAGCTGCTCTCGTGCTATTGCCAGTCTATAGCAACCTAGATTAGGGCCCACTCTCGTGCAAACCCTAACCTAAGCCACTAGCATGAAGATCGACATCATCGTCCAATCGCACCTCGAGCCCACTATCGTGCAAACTCGAGTTACGACCTAGGTTGTGATAGCTTGTATTCGTGCAATCTCTTGCAAATGAATATGGGTATAGATTCATAATAAAATGCTAGCTTTGGTCCAATCTCTTGCATAACAAACCTAGTGAATCTCGATTATAAATCTAAATCGAATATTTAGGCGTTCCCATCGACGGAATCCAATCTCTTGCAAACCCCAAATCGATGGAAATCCTTAGCTATCCCTAATAAATCAATCACAACCTAACCACCTTACAATTCTAGCAACATAGAAATTCATTCATCACAAATCGAAAATTAGATCCATAGGGTTCATCCCTATGCCCTAGAACAGCGAATCTACTCAAGCATAGCAATAACGATAGAGAAATCAATAAAAAACATTGCTTGCATATATAAAGATATCAAATCAAAGATTAAAATAATAAGAACAAAGATACTTAGCTTTGATGAAGAACTTCAATCCAATTACAAGCTTTTAGATCCAAGAGGGGGCCTAGGGCATGGCCTAACCTCTAAAAAGACTCTAAGAAAACATAATAGAACTCCCCTCTAATGACGGCTACAAACCTCTTATATAGCCCCCCAAAACCCTAGCAAATAACCTAGAAAACCTCTGAAATTCGTGCCCAAAGACAGCTCTGGCCGCAACTTAAGTTCTGGGCCCGCAGTCACTCGGGCCGAGTGGGAATATGACTCGGCCGAGTAGAAATTCCAGCACTGCAGCATCAACTTGCAGAAATTCTTCAGATTTCATCTGACCTTCGATTGGCACGTTCTTGGCAGCGTTGGAACCGTCATGAAGTCTACTATCCATAAAAATATGAGAAAAATACTTTGCCCACTAGAATGATAGCAGATTTCAAAAGAGTGAGAGGTTGTCAAAAAATCTGGGCACTCGTGTCATCGGCGTCACTCGGCCGAGTGGGATTCTTCACTCGGTCAAGTGGACTTCTCTACTCGGCCGAGTAGGGTCTTCCGACGTTCTACCAAAATTCCAGAGAGTCTTCTTTGAAGTCGAGGTTTGGGCACTCTGGCACTTTGCGTCACTCGGCCGAGTGGGATTCATCACTCGGCCAAGTGGGTCTTCTGCTGTGCTCCCCAGAATTCCAGAGTGTTCGCTTTGATTTTCTTCAGAAATTCTGACTCACTCGGGCGAGTGGAGTTCTCTACTCAGCCGAGTGGAATTCACCACTCGGCCGAGTGCATTGTGGCACTCAGGTCAGGCAGATGTTCTTCGTATCAGTCGTACTCGGCCGAGTACGCTGCTTCCCTCAAGCGAGTGACTAGCATGACTCGGCCGAGTGTCCTGTTTCTGGAATCCCTCCTTCCCATCCTCGCCTCCTCGACGATTCTACCGATCTTCGTCTTCTTCTGCTCATCGTCCAGCACCCTTAGCTCCTCAATAAGGCCATGGGCGATGCTCAGGTACGTGTACAAGTCCCTTAATCTCATTTTTGCTTCCGATCGCTCCATATTTTCGGAAATCCGAAAAAAATAAGAAATAGTGAAAAGTAACATAATATCGTCGAATAATCGTGAAAAGCGCGATATGGGAGATCGAAATGACATGCAAATATGCAGAAAAAAGGTGTAAAACATGGATCGATCAGCCATGTCCCACAGCACCATCGTCCCCACCCACTTCGCTCACATCCCCACCCTCCAGTGCCTTGGACTCTTTTAGGGTGTCCATTGGCTTTACCAGGTCATTGGTTTTGACCGCCTCCTAGACATCCACGCCCGCACCTACACACGCCTCACACTTGAGGCATTGAGCTCTATTGTTGTCACCACAGTGGTCATGCATGCCATGATACATGACCACTTCCACTTTACTGCCATCCCCACTGCACACGCGATTTCTCCCTAGACTTCGAGCCCACCGTGTTCGATGCCTAGTAGTTTTGGCATCGCATCACAGGTCTACGAGGATAGCACCCTAGTCGAGCGAAATCCTTTTGTATCGTCCACCATTGTCTCCGTTATACCCAGCGCCACCTCTCCACCACTCTCTTTTCCAGGTCAGAGGTCGAAACACTCTCCCTTCCTGAGCTTTCCCATCTTATGGGGATGACTCGACTTCTACGCTTCCACCCTGACGGTACCCTCTACCCCTTCCTACTCTCTGAAGCATCACACTGGATGTGTCATCGCCTCCTTCAGACTGCCCACGCCGCCATCGATGTTTGATGTGGCGGATTTTTCACCATTTTTGCCCAAATGCTCAGCCTAGCGCTTCCTCCACGTATGGTGATTGCCACCGGGCCTACACACCTGACGATGGATGTGCTTACCCGCATGTCCATCATCAGGCCACACAGTGAGCGTTACTGGATTTACCTTCTAGGCACCCATCACGAGCAGTACCTCTACCTGCCCCGCCCCGACCTCACCCATGTCACCCCAGTCATACTTGACTGGCTCACTCCCTGCATTTTACCTGTTCCCCCACCCACGTCCTTGAGCACCTGGAGCACCAGTCACCGATGACATCGATGATTGGGTGCTCAATTCTGACGGGGATGAGCCTGACATTGCTACCCTCGTGGCAGTACAGCTAACCCACCCTGCACACCCACCTCCACCAGTGAGCACTTCTGTTCCCACTTTTGTTAGTGCTCCCGCCACCACCTCCGCCCCCACCACCACTGTAGAGACCCCGAGGACTGTCCACACATCTACCCCGGAGGTCACTACCTCTGTCTCGGTCGTGTCCGGACCTGAGGGCATGGTTGTTTCGGCTGCTCCAGATCTTACTTCTTCCACCCCTCCAGAGAAGCCAGATATTTTTCTCCTGAGCCTAACGATTCACCTATCTCGGAGCCCGTCGCACCAGCACTCTTTCCGCACCTATGGACCTCCTCATTGCCCTTCCTACCACACTAGGGTCCACAGTCTCTCTTCCGGGCACCACTTTTGCATCAGCATTAGCAGTTTTCTCTGAGAACATCATGGTGTCTGTCACCACTTCTGTTGCCACGACGTCTCCCATTTCTGATACTGCTGCTGCTTCTGTCTCTGCACCGGATCTCAGCTCCATTCCACGCACATCTTCTTCCTCCTAGATCCCTGCTAGACCACCCTCCCCTGACTTTTAGTTCAGACCCCGGGTATTACCTGCCCATAGGCACTCTACGTGGGTGGTCTCTAGCAGTTCACGCCCACCCCTTAGCTGTCGCACCACGGACGCATGTCTTTCTACGATGGAGACCTAGGTTGTCACCCTAAGGCATGCCTTTGACACCATCGCGACCTCGCTCTCCACTTTTTAGCAGTCTGTAGAGCGGGACCTTACAGCCATTCTTGGCATTCTTAGGCATCAGCATGCACCCATTGTCATACTTGCACCAGCCCCTCCTCTCAGGCCAGACTTTGTCCCTCCTACACCGCTCATTGTGCCTCACTCTCAGGCTTCTGCAGGGCCTGTCACTTCTTCAGTTGAGCCGTTGCACCACAACGGGAGACTTCTCTTGTCGACACACACGCTCTCACACCTGTCGACACTCCTGCTGCTACACTACTGTCTGAGCATGTTATCCCTTCTATTTCCTCACCGGCCGACACACATGTCGAGCCTTAACCTTTTGTGCACGATGTTCCTATCTCTGGTCCCCAGCAGTCGGACCCATCATCAGCTCCAGAGGGTGATGCCGCTGCTTGATCTTCACACTATTTTTTCTCATGTCACCCCTTATTTATTTTTGTGCCCATCTGTCTTTTCGAGACCCTGACCTTGCATAGCTTGGGGGATGACCTTTTTGCACCGCATATATATATTCCATCATTTTGCATTTGCATATATTCCACCTGCATTATGTCATCATTTGCATCCTCTGCCTGCCTGTTCATACTTTTGCATCTTAGGCATTAGGTCATGCACTTTTTCTTTTATTATTTGCATAGTTTCGCTTTTATTATTTTCCTTTTATCCACCACCAGCCCATCCTAGGCCTCATTTTCCCTTCTTGTCGGAGTGTTCTCAGCAGTGAGGACATTGCTGTGTTTAGCTTGGGGGATGAGCACTATCGCTCTTATTTTCCTTTTTTTCATTTTCTTCCATTTTACACCCTTTTTATTTCTATTTTCCACCACTTTTTCACTGCTTCAAATTTTTTAGCATCATATTTTCCATGTTTGGTATGCTTGCATGCATGCTTTTATTTTATTTTCCTCGCCTTTCTTTTCCCCTTTTGCTAGATATATTCTGAATGATGATCTCTCTTAGCCTTAAGAGCTATCACGATGCTATTACTTTTGCCATGCTACTTAGAGTATTTCAGTGTCTCACTATTCATATGCTTGCATATATTCTGTTGACTATCTCTCTATATGAATGCATGCAATGAATTAAAACTGAATGTATGCAGTAGTATTTAGTATGCCTATGTTGGATATGCACCGAGATTCACGCATCTTTAGAATATTTGAAGCATCTGCCTTGGTATCTTTTTCACCTTCTGTTGCATGCATGCTACTATTGTGTGCCTTACCACATGACTTCATTATTCGTTAACATGAATGAAAATGTCTGTGCTTGCTTATGAGTTTAGATGGAGTATTATCTTATTGAACCATTGTGTACATCTTATGAGTGAACCGAGTGATTATATTATTTCATTCTCCATATATCTTATTATTCTCTACATGTCACTTGGGTTCATCCCCTCTGCAGCTACATATACCGCATCCTATTTCCAAAAATCCCAAAAGAAAAAGTTAGCTTCAACAAGTCCAAAAAGCCAAAAAGGAGCCAAAACATATGTATATCCTATTGCTCCTATAAAAAAGAGTTCAAAAAGAAAAAGAACTGTCACATCCCGCTTCCCAACTACGGAAGGCGAGACACGAAGAGGTCCGCTTAGACTGAAGCTGTGAAGCCACAGTCTGATAAGCGTCTGTGTGTTCAACCATTCACAGATTCTTGCATTGCAAAAGAAACAACAACAATAATAAAAGTAATTGAAAGCAGTTAAAAATTAACCAACATTCAACAACATCGAATTTAAATTCAAAGCATCCAGATAGTCATAAAAAGGAAGTACAAGAGTCTAAAAGAAAGGCCCCAAGCATGGCCGAAACTAAATCATAAATAATAATCAACCTTATGCTCGACGTCAGCAAATGGTCTTCCTCGGCAACTAACTCAGGCTCAAAACCTGACATGTGACGCCTGAAGAGAAAAGGGCACATGTCAGCAAAAATCTCCAAAAGGGAAAGGGAGACTTTTGTGTAAGGAAACGTAAAAGTAAAAGAATGCAACTAGCTGTTCTAAAATAATGATGATGACATGACATGATATTTTAATAAATGCAGCAGTTATAATGAACATGATATTTGCAATGCATGACACATCGTAGCAAGAGCTACTAAACAACATTCACGAAAAACATGCATTCACATTGTGCACATGATTTACTTCTTACAGCTGAAGTTGTTGATCAGGCACACTTCTACGCTACGTGACAGCTTAAGCATACCCCTCCACGTGTATATGGACCGGCGCCTATCTTCTGGATTACAAGCCAGGAAGTGTTTTTCATTTGGCATAGGGGTGCATCTAGCCTCATTCATTATGTAGGAGTCAAAATCCTACTCGTCGCAGCTTACATTTCAATAGTAGCGTGTGCTACACAATCTCGACAAAACATTCCAATACATGAAATGATATGCAACATGAGCAGATATTGAATTGCGTACCGTTATACCAAAATAAACATGCATGATATGACATGGCAAGGGTGTCGGATCTAGCTTCGTTGTCAAGCTAGATCTAGTATGGTGTCAGATCTAGCTTCGTTGTCAAGCTAGATCAAATATGGCTGTCTAGGTGACTATCATTTCACCGCCTAGTCTCTTTTACACAATTTCACAAAGTGGCCTAAACATGGCCTAACAAACTACTGAGCAATTTTCACTCCCCTGAAATAACATCCACAAGTCTCAGATCAACAGTCCAGAAATTTCCTATGTGCTCAAACCATCGCCCAACATACAGTCCCATATTATTTATCTTCAATTAGTTATTTAAATCAAAAACAATGAAATTACAGTTTTATCTTGTTAAACATGCGATGTTTGGGTTCCTACGGTTCGGGGTATACCTCAACACGACGTGAGAGCTAACTGACGTCGGGTAGCGACGTCAGGGGGTTGGATTTCGGCAACAAGCATGGTACGACATGTGCTAGCAGCGAAGACGGTGACACTAGGGGCCACGGTAACACGACGCATGAACAGCAGCGAGCAAGGGAGATCTCGGCCTGTAGTTGGGTTGCACACGGCTACGGTGCCATGGGGGCATGGCAACGGTGCGGGGGCATGGCCTGGAGTGTCACGGTCACCATCGAGCAACATGAACATCAGCAACTACGACAGTTTAGGAGCTTGCAGCTAATGGGGGAGTGGCCGGATCTAGTGGTTGCAGGGCAAGGGAGCAAGGAGGCCGAACTGTCAATATGAGGGGAGGTCTCAGATCTGAGATAGGGCCAGCGGGATGTGTTTGGGGGGTGATCGACAGTCCAAGGGGGAGAGCGACAGTCTAGTGGGGCCGCTGTGGGGTTTGCACGGATCCGAGGAGGAGGTGCGACTATCGTCTTGGCCAGAGGGTTGTAGGGAGATGGGGAAATGTCAATTTTAACGGAGAGGGCTGTTGTGGAGGAGGAGAGGGTGTGGCTCACGGAGATGGCCAGAGTTGGGGCTGTTATGCGGGGTGAAGGAGGTTGCGGCAGGTTAGTGCGGCAATGGGGTTTGAAGGCTGGAAACAAGGGGTGGTGCTTTGTATATGCGTTAGTTTTGGGGCCGACTGCTGTTTGTGCGACAGTTTGGGTGGCCGCGCACGGGGTGTCATCAATAGCTTTGCCGGAGGTGGCCGGAGCAAGGTAAGGAGGTTGCCAGATGCGATGGGCTCCAAGGGAGAGGTGCGGAAGACTTTAGAGGGGGAGGGGGAGGTCTGAGCTGCTAAAGAGAGGGGGAAGCCGCTGTCAGTTGGCCGGAGGTGGCCGTCTTGGAGGTTGTCCGACGGTGGTGGCCTGAGGGAGGCCGGAAATGGTAAGGGGAGAGGGGTTGCATGAGGTTGATGAAGGCTAGGGGGAAGAGTTGGGTGGTGGCTGTAACTGGGTTAGAAAACCCTAGGCTTGCGTGAGTTATAAAACAATGAGGGTTTCTTGCTATATTGGGTGGAATAGGGGGTGTACTTAAGGTGATTGGAGAGAGAATGTGTGAGAGGGGGAGGGTAGAATTAGTGTGGCAAGTAGCTAGGGAAAGAGTTAAACATGATACGTAGTAAATCCCTAAGTAATTTGATTTAATTATTAATTAGAGTTTGAATCTTGAATTAGCTAGGGCTAATTATAGGTTGAATATAATTAGGGTGAAAGGTCAACTAAACGGTGTCCGAAAAATATAAGAAAAATATCGGGATAACTGTGTCGACGAGAGGGTCGAGACTAAGATGATCGGTCACGTGCTAGGTTGACAGAAAATGGAACTAAAAATAAAAATTTCAAACAACGAAGTCTAAAGTTACGACACCCCTTCATACAAAGCTGTTTTGTGGAAGAATGAGCCGTGAAATGACGTTTACGAAAAATTCCACAAATAAGTACTCTCTCAGAGGGTCACAACAACATATCACATCGCATGTTTGGGATACAAGAAGAGACAACGAAAAATACGCGTACGAAAAAGAAAGTACGCGCACGAAGAACATACGGTCGAAAAGCGACCGTGACAAAAAAAACTGTTTCCTATATCTTACTGTTTGGAGCTACACAAATACTTGGGAAAAAGCCATAAAAATTCCTTTATCCTTAGATGCGATTCCTCAAGCTAAGCTTGGGAGGGGGAGAGGGGTGAATCCATTTGATTATACGAGTGAGTACGCCATTAGAGTGGAGATGTGCACATTTGGGGACATTTGATAATGCTCAGACTTTGCGAAATATATTAGCTATGGAGATTTTTCATGATTTGAGATGAATATATATATGCCATGATCCTTATTCTATTCTATTTTGCATGCTTGGTATGACTCTTATATGCTTCATTTATTTCTATTAATTGAAAAGTGCGTCGCCAACATGTTTATACTAAACTCTATGAATTGCATGATGTGGATATGAATTGATTGCATGAATTTAGAAGATCCCTTTCTTTGTTCTTAAATGCTTGCAAGTAGTATGTTTAGCTTAGATATGAAATTCTTATTAGCATGTGATCCACTTTCGAAGCATTGTGATATGTCGCTATGGCTTGAGATTTGACCGAACACTTTAGCACTCCCCTCAATCTTCCATTCTTTTTCTATTTTTTATTCTTATCTTCCGATGAGCCTTGTATTCGTCTTCCTCGAGGACGTGTAAGAGGTAAGCTTAGTGGATTTTGATGTGTCCATATTTTACATGTTTTATTCGAATCATTTCATGTCAAATTCGCCTCCAAACTCCATATTTTCATACATTATTGTGCTTCTAACGTCATATTCGAGTTTTGTATAGATTTTTCGATTTTCAGGAGTTTTGGAGCGAATTGGAGCTATTTTGGGACATGGACACATCTGGCACATCCGAGACGTCATTGGCAAGGCTCCATGAGATTTCGCCAAGGAATGGAAGAAGATTGGAGGAGATGAGGAGAAGAGAACGAGAAATGGCAAAGATTCAACTCAGTTTCCCAGGTGACTCGATCGAGTTGCATCAGCTACTTGGCCGAGCTGACACGCAGAAATCACACAGGAAACGGCTCAAACCTACTCGACCTAGTAAACATCCGACTCGACCCGAGTCGCTTCAAACAGATGAAGATTTTGAGCTTTTCTCCCATGCATCCCAGGTCGACCGAGCAGCAAAGCAACTCGACCGAGCAGCTCACCTACTCGACCCGAGTTGAAAAGAAACAGAGCAATATTTTGGACGAATTTTTGATCTACTGTAGCTCGACCGAGTAGGGGGCTACTCGATCGAGTAGCCCGTATCAGACAGACGTAGAATTAGTAGAAAGCGGGTTGACTCGACCGATCAGGCTCCGCTACTCAGCCGAGTCACGCGACGTGACCAGCCTAGTTTGTGGGCCCAAGTGCCCAAATTTTCTGAGATTTTTTGGGATTGCTACCCTATGTATTTAAGGATGTTTTAGCTTTATTTTCATATATGAACTTTAGAGAAACGTTAGTTTAGTTTTAATTAGGGTTTTAAGAATTTGCGCCGTCGCTATTTTGTATGAAGTAAAGCTTGGATTTTTGTTGCTATTTTGTGCAAGGAACCCTATTCTCTTAATTCTCTTTGGATTACTATTGCTCTACCATACGTTGGTAATAATTCTCTACATTTTCTATTGTTTTTGATGTTTTCCATTGCTATGATGAATTCCATTGCATCTATTGAATATTTTATTGTTATTTCTATGATGCGTGAGTAGTTCTATCTAAGGCTAATGGATTAGCCCATGGATTTTAGGATTGAGATGCAAAGTTAGGATTTTTAGGTTGTGTTGGTATAAAAGGGAAGTATTTTGGTTGATCTTGCAAAGTTTGTAAGAGAACTCGTACTGAGATCGTGCCCACGGTCGGTGGAATCAATTGGCTTAAGAAGTATCATATATGCTAATTAGGGAGTTAATGGATTCAATTGGGACTCGTGACCATGCCCGGCTCGTGTCTTGATGGGATCCACAGACGCACTATATTACTAATTGACGGCTACCGCCATTGCGTCAATGAGAGCCACCAAAAGACATTGAAGCTCTAACCCATGAGAGTGACGTGAGCTGAGATCATCCCATCCACGAGAGTGGCGTGAATATTGTAGATTTTTAATGCACGTGTCGTATGCACCTTTGGGTTAATGCAATACGTTAGATTCATGGTGTTTAGAACCATGAATTCCACATCTTGGATGCGGCAATCGCTATAATGCCAATGCAACGTAAGAATCTTAACCAAGCATCGACATTTGACGATCCTAATAGTGAGTCCTAAATCCCTAGTCTTTATTAATTGTTCAAAATCCTAAACAAACGATCTTTCGAAACCAAATGCTACCTACATTCTGAGATTTAAAAATAATCCAAGACAATAACATCTCTACCTTCCCTGTGGGATCGATATCTTTTATACTATTACTTGACACCGTACGCTTGCATAAAGTGCCGGGGATTTGCATTTGGGATACATTTAGCACTTGGTGTTCGTGCCATTGCTAGGTGAGTTCTAGGTTTTAGTTCGTAGGCGATCACTCACAAATATGGCGAAGGGGGGAATAACAATCGTTCCTTTGGTTTCCAGGGGGACCCAGTCCCTCCAACTATAAGGAAGCAACCCGCCACATCCTGGATCTGGTAATATACGAGATCCCCCAGGTAACAACCCTCCCAATCTTGCAGGTGGATATGGAAGGAGAGAGAAAATCCCAAATCGATCCTCAGTAGCTACATACACGCATGGCAGATATGGGCAATCCATACTCATCCAATACGCACTTTAGCAGACTCCATTGAAGGAGAACATCACCTCTGCTCCTTATCTTTCGAATTTCAAACTCCCTGCCTTGTCAGCATATGATGGCAGAGGCGACCCATGGTCGCACATCTGCAAGTATCTAAACATAATGCTGCTTCATAGGGCTGATGAGCCGTATCTCTACTGAGCTTTCCACGCTATCCTATTCAAGAGGGCAGAAGGCTGGTACGATGGGTTATCTGATGGCTGTATCGGGTCATTCGACGAATTGGCCGATTTGTTCTGCAAGCAAATCGTCGCAGGTCGACGTCACAAGAGGAAGTCCTCCCACCTCTTTACGTTCAAGCAGAAGAATAAGGAATCAATCCGAACCTTCGTCCAGTGATTCAACGACGAAAGGCTCGAAATAGAGAACACACCGGATGTAACTGTCATAGCGGCTCTCACTCAAGCGGTACGGGACAAACACTTGCAGAGGGTGCTCCACCAGTTCCCACCTAACAGCCTTGCAGAGATGGTTAATATAACAAATTGGGAAGGAACCGACTAAAACTACTGGGAAAGGCACCCATACCCATCGTGGGAACACCAGGCAGGAAAAACCAACTCAGGGAACCCCTCGATAGGAATCTCGGGACAAGAAACCGAGAGAGAGGAGCCCTCGAAGCAAGGAGCACCCAACTTATGCAAGGCCAAGCGCACCCAAGATGGATATCCTCGATTATGCCCCACGAGAAGAACTGGTCCAAGAATCTGCCCAGAAAAGCAAATATGAGAAACATGACGACCTCAAGTTCTGCAAGTACCACAACGACTGTGGGCATGGTACCAACGACTGTTGGACGCTCAAGAAGAAGATCAATGCACTGGTCAAGCGCGGGCACCTAAAAACCTGGTCAGTGATCAACCCAGCAAGGAGGGGCCCTCGAAGAAAAAGGTCAAGATAACAGGGTCGCCTGTCACTAAGGTGGTCGACTAACAATCTTCTAAGCTCAAGGACGAATAAAAAGCATGGGACGAAAGCAACTTCCGAAGAAATTCGGAAATTCTTGTACGCTTTTTTACTTTCTTCAATAAAGCATGTTTTTCATCAAATAAATTCTGCTTCCTTTTCGAAACAACCTTTTTTGATACAACAGTTATGAATTTTATGAAAAGATTCCCATCAACTCCCTACTAAAGGATCATATCCTTGGGAAAACCTAAATGAGCCAAATTCATATTGATGAAACACATGTAGACCCTAACGTGTTGTCAGCTGTAAGTCGATGGGCCACCCCTCCGCCACTAAATGACCCTGTCGTGTCGTCAGCTGTAAGTTGATGAGCCACCCCTTTGCCACTGAACGACCCTCTCGTGTCCTTAGCCGTAAGTCGAAGGACCACATCTTCGTCACTGAACGACCCTAACGTGTCGTCAGTCGTAAGTCGAAGGGGCCACCCCTTCGCCACTGAATGACCATAATGTGTCGTCAGCCATAAGTCGATGGGCCACCCCTCTACCACTGAAAGACCCTATCGTGTGGTCAACCGTAAGTTGAAGGGCCACCCCTTTGCCACTGAACGAACCTAACGAGTTGTCAACCATAAGTCAAAGGGACACCTCTTCGCCACTGAACGACCCGAACGTGTCGTCAGCCGTAAGTCAAAGGGGCCACCCCTTTGCCACTGAATGACCCTACCATGTCATCAGCCGTAAGTCGAAGGGCCACCCCTCTGCCACTAAACGACCCTAACGTGTCGTAAATCATAAGTCGAAGGGCAACCCCTCTGTCACTGAACGACCTTAATGTGACGTCAGTCGTAAGTTGAAGGGGCCACCCCTTCGCCACTGAACGACCCTAACATGTCATCAGCCATAAGTCTAAGTGCCACCGCTTTGCCACTGAACAGCCCCAACGTGTCGTCAACCATAAGTCAAAGTGCCACCCCGCCACCACTGAATGACTATACCATGTCCAGCCATAAGTCAAAGGGGCCACCCCTTCGCCACTAAAAGACCCTAATGTGTCTCAGCCGGTAAGTCGAATGGGCCATCCCTTCGCCATTGAACGACCCTAATATGTCGTCAGTCGTAAGTCGAAGGGGCCACCCCTTCGCCACTGAACTACCCTAACGTTTCGTCAGCCGTAAGTCGAAGGGCCACCCCTTCACCACTGAACGACCCTAATGTATCGTCAGCCATAAGTCGAAGGAGCCACCTCTTCGCCACTAAACGACCCTAATGTGTCGTCAGTCGTAAGTCGAAGGGCCACCCCTTTGCCACTGAACGACCCTAATATGTCGTCAGCCGTAAGTCGAAGGGTCATTCTTTTGCCACTGAACAACCCTCTCGTGTCTTCAGCCGTAAGTCGAAGGGACACCCCTTCACCACAGAACGAACCTAACGTGTCTCAGCCATAAGTCGAAGGAGCCACACATTCACCACTGAACGGACCTAACGTGTCGTCAGATATAAGTCAAAGGAGCCACCCATTCACCACTAAACGAACCTAACGTTTCGTCAGCCATAAGTTGAAGGAGCCACCCATTCACCATTAAACGACTCCAACGTGTCGTCAGCCATAAGTCGAAGGACTATCCTTTGCCACTGAATGACCCTAACATGTTGTCATATGTAAGTCGTAGGGGTCACCCCTTCACCACTGAATGAACCTAACATGTTGTCAGCCGTAAGTCGAAGGGCCACCCCTTCGTCCTTGAACGACCCTAACGTGTCGTCAGCCATAAGTCGAAGGGCCACCCCTTCGCCACTGAATGACCCCCTCGTATCATCCGCTGTAAGTCAAAGGGGCCACCCCTTTGCCACTGAACGACCTTCCTGAGTTGTCATCTGTAAGTCGAAAGTGCCACCCCTTTGCCACTAAACTACCCTCTTGCATCACCAGTCGTGAATCGAGTGAACCATTCCCTCGCCATCGAACGAAATGGCCTATTTCTAACATGGTTCGACGGCTTAAACCTGACCATCTTGAGCAAGGGTCTAACCTGTCAAAAGGGGCCATCAGGCATTACGGCCACTTGGTATGAGTAAACAAAGAGATACAACAACAAACAAAGAGATACAAGCCAACTCTTCTGGTGCTTTTACTATAAAATTGTTTTTGTCTATATCTCAACTACCACCTATACATTTGAAAACTATGGCAGGGTAAGAGGAGCATCAAGATTCTGCAACGAGTTGCTAGGCCCTTGGCCTCCCTCAAAGCGCGACAGCATGCTCTTGATCTTCCAGAGCACCAGCGCCCACGTCATCACCCGCCGTGATGACGACTTCATCGGTGGGAGCGACCTCCCCTGTGCCCTAACTCAGATCATCGTCATCGATATCTAGGAATAACATCGGGATCGGTCGATCTCAGTGGAGAGATTAGGGAATCGGTCCTTCACTTTCGATCGACATCGTTCATAGCCTTGTGTGTATAGCTCATCGAAACCGGGAAATGAATCCTTGAATTCCTGGACCGCCCTCTCTACTATGGCCTCGGTGATGGCCTTCTCCTCCAGCAGAGCTTTCTCTGCCCCCTCCCTCAAGGCAAATTGATTGGCTTTTCTCTTACGAGACTCAAGTAGGTCATGCTCGAGCTGTTGAATGTGGTTTAGTCATAGTTTGCACAGAAGCCATTTTCTGTCCAGCTTAGCCTGAGACTTTTCCACAGCCCTCTTAACGGCCCCAGGGTGATTTTGTGGTTAGGCACCACCGGAGCGCGTCGACGCAGCGTAGCAGTGGCCACGAGAGCCTGCAAACAAGGCATGATAGTTAACATCCATGCTTGCATCACCTATAAGGAGATTGGTGCAGCAGTTACCTGGACGTTAGCATGGACGGCCATCGACACAAGCCTCTCATAATCAACCATCTCCACAACGACCGTATCCCGTGGTAGGGTCGCGTTTTCGGCAATCCGAGGGTGGTCCCGCACTCCAGAAGGGCAGAATTGTCTCTCTCCATTGGAAACTCTATTTGAACGAGTTCCTCTGCAGGACAATCAAATGAAGCATGAGGAGATCGACTCTCTAGAAAAATTGGTCTAAATTAATCAGGAATGTCTTCAGACAGAGGAACTGGAGGGAACAAGCCTTCCAAGGCCAGAAATCCTTATGCATAAGAAGCTCTATAGGGACCCAGGTCTCCCCGAGTCCCCCTCTAGAAGAGTTCCACACTCCAGCTGAGGAATCTACTCCACGTCTTCAGTCGACCCAGATGGCTTCGAGTCACTAAGGCGAAGCCGTCGCCTTCTCTTACCTCCCTCAATTGCAACCACCTCAAATTCAGTGGGGGGCTTCTCCTTTTTCTTCCGCTAGAGGTGGGCCAGCTGGGTAGCCCAATAAGCGATAATGGGTCATTTCTCCGACGATTGAGTCATCCCTTCTCCTATAGAAGGCACTCGAGGAGATAACATGATCTCCTCAGCTTCTCTGATAGAAGCCTCGACTCCTTCCCTTAGTGCAGGGCCCAACTGGTCCTCCAGACCAATCATACATGCAGAATAAAAACATGTTAAGTCAGAGAATGAAGATCGAACAGTTGATAGGCACCACCGAATCGACCTTTCGTCCATACGATCTGGCACAACACCAAATCGGACCGCAATCACTTCGTCTTACTTACATTCTCCAGCAGACTCATCAATGTGTCGGTGCTTCCTTCTCCACTCTGGACAAGGGCTTATCCTCAGCGGGGCCTAAGTTAGGAACACCCTATCTGATGCAAAAGCTTGCCTCTTCTTGAAAGACCACAAACACAAACTCCTTTTTCCATTTGGAATTAGAAGAAGGGAGATCATTAAATAGCTTCATGCCTCGACGGGCCGTTATCATGTACCAGCCAGGAGTTTTGAGAGGGGGAATCGAGAAGAAGTAATTAAAAAATCTTAGCGACGATTCAATTCTCTTCATTATGCACAGAGCAATAAAGTCCACCAATGCACTTATAGCGTTCAGCATCAGCTGGCAGAGGGAAAGGTTCAAGGTACCCAGAAAGTGATGCATGAAAGAATGCATGGGAAATCGAAGCCCTTATTGGAAGCCTTTGACATAAACCCCAACTTCCTGGTCACTTGGACGATGAACCCTTTCGTCTCTCCCCGGCACTCGGATCCGATAGTCAAGCCAGACATAATTTCTCTGAAATTCAGGGATCTGATCGGCTCCGACTTTGGATCTCAGATGGTAATCAGACCAGGCTCTATAGCCCCCTCTTTGTTCTGACGGTAACCAAACTCCTCTCAAAAGCAGGAACAGAGGATGAAACCATTTTTAGGGATGAAAGCTAAATCAGGAATGACAAAGACAATATCTTCAAATTCCTGCACTAGAACCGTCTTATATCGACAAAACGACAGCTGCATGATGAAACATGTGTCAAAGATCCGAGGCTCTAAGCATCTTGGATTTCGAACTGGCAAATCATCCAAATCAATAAAGCGGACGTTTGATGCCAAGAACTTGAGTATTAATTCCTCGACTGTCATGCCCCATTAATGCGATGTAATGTCACTTGACCTCAACAGGCAGACTCTCTGAGGTCATGCGATGGGGGCCATTGTTGAGCCATCGGGCCACCACTCAAAATGACTCGTTCGAAAAGTGACTAAGGCCTACAGAGCCCACGAGGGAAGCTAGATATCGACTCAGTCAAAGCCCACTTATCAGTTGCCCATTGAACTCGCACAAATTGAACGTGGGATTGAAAGCGAGCTCATGAATAGGCAGGAACATGGGCTACAATTACCCCTATTAAAAGGGGGAGATCATGGCACCATAATTGGTGACCGTTATCCCCAACGTCTCAAAAAGGACCCAGGAGGTCTATAAATAGAGGAGGGTCCAACTCCCAAGGTACGAGATCTAATATATAGATTCTATATACTTCTTACATTTCTTCCACAAAAGAGCTTACGACGCCAGGTTTGAGAAGAACCTCTGTAGGTCGATTTCAGCCGCTCCAAGCTCCATCTCTTCCTTAAGTTTCCATTCTAACTTAAGCATCGAAGGGGTTTGGGTCGGAACCCAGATCCGACCCCCCCTGACGCTTCCTTGTGGTGCAGATCGTCGAGTCTCGATCTTCTTTGATGGTCGCTCCAGTGCTTCCCGGCCTTGAT
>JAULAV010005442.1:0-25000 GCA_030789695.1 Scilla litardierei
TCTATAGCATTAACGCATAGATTGGCCAAAGTCGGACGAGGCAATAAGAGTAGAGCTGGACTCACTCTTGAAAAGCAAAGTCTTTGGACCAGTAGTCCATACACCTGAATGTGTAAAACCTGTGGAATATAAGTTGGATTTCATAAGAAATTGAAATGAAGGAAATATGATCATTTTCCTACTAAAGCCTGAACCTCTCTGAAAAAGCCAATAAATGCAGCTCATGGACGTTGTGACTGCATAGATATACAGCAATATAGATATAGAGATCTATATAAAACTTACATAAGGGTATACCCTACCCCCAGAGATGAAAGAGAGACGTAGAAACGTCTTCTCTATAAAGGCTACAAAGATCATTAGTTGATCTTAATCAATATTCTGCCCGTGTATCTTTTTCAAAAGATCGTTGACAGGATTTGTGATATTCGCCTTACATGTGATCAACTTAAAGCTAATAGGATCTCCTGCAGAGACCATTGAGATATCAGATAGCTTTAAGCATACCTTGGAAATGAAAAACCTAGGTATAACAAGTTATTGTCTCGGCTTATATATTTAACACCTTCGCTGTGGAACCCTTTAATATCCTTCATACACCTGGAGTTTATGAAGAATGATGTCCATTTGCAACCTATTAAAAATAGATGCTTACTTATGACACCTTCCAGTCGCTGGAAGAGGGGAAGGACATCCTAGCTCCCGAAGAGACTATCTCTAGTTTACTTGTTACACTTCTTTATTTGGCCTACTGCACGTGTCTTTGATAGAACGTCTGCAGTAAAGTTGTTAACCAGATACAGTGTTGCCCTGGAGAGCACCACTAGACCAAGGATAAGCTGCTTCTGCGCAACTTCCAAGGGTCAAGGAATATATATTGCATATGTAGGTTTAAAGATCATCGCGATGACTAAAACACAAAAGGCCGGCCACCTCCCAAATATCTACACATCATTCTCCAATGTCTACATATTCTTAGAAGCTCATCATCCAAGAAGCAAGTATTGAAAACGCTCAGCCAGGTCCAGCAGTATCTTGCAGACACACTGAAGACTGATTCAAAGGATACTTTAGTGGAGAAATCTACCGACTTCGAAGAGCATTCCACTCCAGAGCGCCTCTACTTTCCAATAGCCGCTAGATGAGTGATGATTGTATTTTCTTTCAGAATATGATGGATGTATAGACGAATAGGAGATGATTGTATAGATACATAGGAGATCTGCAAGCCTGAAGCTTGTACAGATCAGGGGGAGTCCCTCAATAGTTGTACTCTTTTCCCTTAAGCTGCTGGTTTTTCCCACTGGGTTTTCCACAGCTAAGGTTTTAACGAGGCAACCACAGTGGCTCTGGATCTAGAAGTATCCACCCCATTAGCATACTGAATCCTGAAGTATTCATATGCTTAACCCAAGGTAATGGAGAGATGAGGGGGAGTGTTGTGAGTTGAGGGAGGCTTTTGGCCTCCCTCCCCTCATCATCTCACCATTACTCCCCACTAACTTAGTGGGGAGTCCCTTGGATTCAAAATCCTATTATGAGTTAATATATTGAGAGCCATGTCTCATGCCATGGCTACTCTTTGAGGAGATCGTTTACACTTTCTTTCAATCTATCTTAACATTTATTGTATTGTCTTTTAAACGGAATTTTGATTTCTATTTTTGCTTTTGACAAGTTTGGTTATTATTGTTCATTTGGAAATAAAAAATTTAGTTTGTCTCATGATTCAAAATTGGTTGATTCTGATTCTTTATCAGTTTATGATAGTCTTTATTTACTTGACACAATTACTTCATTTAAGGAATCACTACGACTGAGTACATGAGGTATAAAGAGAAAAATAACTAGTGAGAATTTAGTTACGTTATGGCACAAGAGTTTGGGACATATCTTCAAATAAAGAATAGAAAGACTTGTGTCAAACGAAATTTTCAATCCATTTGATTTCACAAACCTTGATGTTTGTATTAATTGCTTGAAGCGAAAATAATCCAATAAAAGGAGATATGAAGCCAATATGACTTTGGACATATTAGAACGTGTACATACCGATATATGTGTGACATTTCATATGATTGCTTGGAATGATTAAAAGTATTTTATAAGTTCATAGATGGATGTTTAGATATATACATAATTTATGAAAAGTCATAATCACTAGATGTGTTCAAAAAATTTAAGTCTGAAGTTGACTCAGTAAACAGATCAAAAGCATCATATCTGACCATGGTGGAGAGTACTATAGTAGATATGATGGTTCAGGTGAACAACGTCCATGACTATTTGCTAAGTTCATAGAGAAATGTGGTATCATCCCACAGTACACTATATCGAATTTGCACACTATGAATAATGCTACTGAAAAACGAAACATGACACTTAAAGACACGATGAGGAGTATGATTAGTAATTCTATCTTATCATAATCACTCTAGGGAGAAGCACTTAATATTGCAACTTATATATTTTATTGAGTTCTAACTAAGGCAACTAAATCACGTGTATGTTTGTGGGTGTCCAGCTGCGGTAGTGCCTTATATGCCTACTATTTCGGGGTGTTTTCTCACCGCGTGTTGGTAGTCTGGAGGCCCGGATGTTGTAGCTGTCACGTGAGACGGAGTTGACCTTTGGGGTCGATCGATGGCGCGTTTGCTAGAGCAGGAAGGCGCGGGTCCATGCTTTGGTGTGCCGAGAGGTAGCCTTGGCGAGACGACATCCTCCAGGATCGGCCGGACGAACGGGCTCTGGCACGAGGTCGTTCGGATCTGAGCGAGGGATCGCTGAAGGGAAGCTTCGGCGGTGGTAACGACTCCTTCGATCTGCAAGATGAAGAACTCTCAGGGGGGTCGGACCTTGGTTCCGACCAATTCCACTCCGATGCCTAAGTCAGATTAGGTCTGAAGGATGCTCGGTGGGATGGAGCATGGCTCACGGAGAGGCCGATACGTGAGTCCTCGGGGCCGAGCTTTGGAGGAGAAATATGTAAAGGTGGAAGAAGGTGCAAGAATGTGTATGAGATACCTCCGTTGTAGATCTCAGACATCCCCCCTTTGGGATGATGCATCCCCTTCCCTCATATAGGCGAGTCCGCCCCCCCATTGTGATTAGCCATGATGAGATCTTATGGCTGTCATTCATGGGGACGTGCAAATGGGGAAGTGTTGACCCCCACTAATTGACCTGTTTGATGAGGGGATGAATTCCATGAAGGTGGCCATGATTGGCGAGTGATGGCCATGAAGTCGGACCATGATTGTCGAGTTATTGCCATGAATGCGGCCGCCATAATTAGTGAGTGATGGCCATGAAATCGGGTCATGATTGACGAGTTATGTCCATGAATGTGGCTGCCATATTTGGCGAGTACTCCCTCGATTTTGGGAGCGATTTCCTCCACTACGGAAAGTGGGCAGTCTTTTGGGCCTTCGTCTTGAGTGGAGAAGCACAGTATGCTCGTGAGTTCCTTGGGCCAAAGCCCAAGGCCATAGCAGGTTGGTTGACTAGTCATGGTTGACTTGGCTTCTCTGGGCCCGGTCAAAATGGTTGTATCAATTGCTCCATCTTCCGAGCTTTACTGTTGTTGAGGTTGAGGTCGAGAGATGTAGTATAAGGGGAGAGAAGTGGCTTCTTTTGTAGAATTGGTCCGACTTGTGGAGTCGACTAGTGATAATAACTTGTCGGTCCGAGATTCGTTCGATGGCGATGGGTGTTGCCCCTCGACTTACGGCCGACGAAGGAGTGGGTATGCCAGCTGGGGGAGTTGCCTCCAGCCTTACGACCGATCTGTTAGTTCGGTGGCAAGGGGGGTCGTCCCTCGACTTATGGCCGACGAAGAAGTGGGTCGGCCAGCTGGGGGAGTTGTCCCCAGCCTTACGATCGATCTTGTTCATTCGGTGGCAAGGGGAGTTACCCCTCGGCTTACGGCCGACGAAGGAGTGGGTCGACCAGCTGGGGGAGTTGCCCCCTGCCTTACGACCGATCTTGTTCGTTCGGTGACGAGGGGAGTTGCCCTAGACTTACGGTCGATGAATGAGTGGGTCGACCAGCTGGAGGAGTTGCCCCCATCCTTACGGTCGATGTGGTCGGTCTGCTGGGGAAGTTGCCCCCAGCCTTACGATCGACGGATCGATTGGCCTGCTGGGAAAGCTATTCCCAGTCTTACAGTCGATCGAGTGATCGACCTGCTGGGGGAGTTTCCCCCAGCCTTACGGTCGATGTGGTCGGTCTGCTGGGGGACTTGCTCCAGCCTTACAATCGACAGGACGATATGCCTGCTGGGGGAGCTACCCACAGTCTTACAGTCGATCGAGTGATCGACCAACTGGGGGAGTTGCCCCAGCCTTATGACCGATCCGCTCGTTCGGTTGCAAGGGGAGTTGCCACTCGACTTACGGCCGACGAATGAGTGGGTCGGCCAGCTGGGGGAGTTGCCCCCAGCCTTACGTCTGATCCTTTCGTTCGGTTGCGAGGAGGGTTGCCCCTCGACTTGCGGCCAATGAATGAGTGGGTCGGCCAGCTGTGGGAGTTGCCCCAGCCTTACGATCGATCTATTCATTCGGTTGCATGGGGAGTTGTCCATCGACTTACAATCGATGAATGAGTGAGTCTACTAGCTGGGGGAGTTGCCCCCAGCCTTATGATCGATCCGTTCGTTCGGTTGCGAGGGGATTTGCCCCTCGACTTAAGGCCGACGAATGAGTGGGTCTGCCAGCTGGCGGAGTTGCCCCAGCCTTACGACCGATCCTAGCTCTTGTCTGGATCCTAGTTTTTGCTCAAGCTCCAGTCTGGTCAGCGGAGAATATGTGCCATCGTCTGAGGTTTCTGCACCGTCGGAAGAGCTTGGAAGGCAAAAGTAGTAGTGTCCTCTTGTGCATGTTATCCTTGCCCCCTTCCATGTCTCGGGTTTGCCTGGGGAGATGGCAAACTCGAGTCGCTGGAAATCATGTCGGTGCAAGTCAGTTGTATGGATCAGCCTCCTCTCGTTGATCGACCTTGTCAGGTCGAAAGTTCGTCCATGGGGATGGAGCAGGGGAGGGGGAGCCTCGGCTGGTTTGGATATGGGCGAGCTCGGCTTGGTCAGCAGCTCTGTTGAGGTGGGGACCGCTTTGTAAGCTCGGCAAGGTGGCACGAAGGCTTGGCTCATATGCTTGGCATAGATGCTAGACATGGAGGATCGGGTGCTCGGCAATGATGCTCGGCAAGGCAGTCGGACTGGTATGGTAGGCCTCCTCCTAGATTAGTTGACCTCGTCTGGTCGGCCTCCTCCTGGATGGGTCGACCTGGTATGGCCAGCATCCTCTAGGTTTCAGCTCAAACTCAGACTCTAGCTTTTGTCTGGATCGTATCTCCAGCTCCAGCTCCAGCTTTCGTCTGGATCCTGGCTCCAGCTCTGGTTCCAGCTTTTGTCTATTCGGCGGCCCCCTGACTGATCCGGTCCCTGAGTTAGGAGATCAGGAGGTCTGCCTCGATTGGGGGAGCAACGATGAGGACTGGAGATCGCCGTATTGAATGCCATATGCTTGCATTTTGTTCGGAGTTCGATGTCAATGGAATGACATTAAGCAGTTGTCGATATGGTCCTTGAGCTCCCGTTGAGACGATTGGCAAGTTTGAAGGAGGTGCTTCCAGGTTCGACGGAGGTTCTCAACTCATCGAATATGCAGCGACCGGAGGGAGCTTCGATCGACCTGTGGCGAGGCGTCTCAGATCCGTGGGAGGCGAGGTGCATTAACTGGAGGGAGCCTCGATCGATGTCCAAGCGAGGTGCAATGTCTTCGATCTTTGGCGAGATATGCAAAGACGACGGAGGATTCACCTAGGCAGGGTCATCCCTGGCGAGCCATCTCTGACCATAGGTGGGTCGATCAATTTTCCTCCGACCATAGGAGGGCTGGTCGGGGTCTGAATCGCTGGGCCATCGAGTGATCAGTCATCGGTCATTTGCTAGAGCCCGATCAGTCATCATGACAGTCGGGATGTGTCCATCGATCAACTCGTTGGATCGAAAGTAAGCTAGGATCCTCGATCTTCGATGAATTCGAAGCTTCAATGGATCTGCGGCCTTAGAGCTTGGCTTTGGAGTTTAGATCGGAAGTCCCCCTGAGTCGACCAACTCGATTGGTTCGGATGTCGCTGGACCCAAGGTACGGTTGAGTCGAAAGGGCTTCGATTGGCAGGGCAAGGAGTTCTTGCTGGTGGGGTTGATTCATCGAGTGCTCTCGCGTCCTCGGTGGGTCAGCAAATCCATGCTTCGAGCGCCTATGCCTCTCCTTTGGGTCATTGCTTCGAGGGTCGTCGAGACTCACATCTGCGTCGATTGAAGCTCCGATGTGGGTCGACCTTTCGAGCTGGGACGAATAGAGACCCATAGAAAGCTCGACCTGACACCAATGGAGTTTGTTCGATGCTCGGAGGCGGTCTGTCGATCCATGAGAGCCTGATCTACGACTGTCAGGGGTTGGGTCGATGCTTGGAAGGTCGGGATGTGCAGCGAGTTCACACGACCCAACGTGGTACAGGTCCGAGTTTCATGAGGCTCGGCGAGCTTCGATTGAGGGTCTTCGAGCTTCGTGTGAGGCAGCTCCGACCAATACCTGGGGGCACAACCTATCTTTGGCGAGGTTCAACGAGTTGGAGCAGCTTCAATCGGCGTAAGGGAACTTCAGATCGACTCACCGTTCGTTCCATCACCTTTTTTGTGCTCACCAGAGGGCTCAATCCGCGATCATCAGAGGTCAGATCGATGCTCAGAGGGGATATACCTTCGAAGGTGAATCGTCGCACCGGAGGCCATATCGGAGACGATGGAGCTCTGGATAGGAGGAAATGGAGTTCGATCTGAGCGGAGGTCGGTCTTGGCGGTGGAGCACTCGATCGGAGGCCATGGAGTCCGATCCGAGTGGAGGTTGATCTTGGATCTTGGAAGCAGCTCCAATCATGGGGAAGCTGAGTTGACCTTGGATCTTGCCAAGGTTAAGCTCGGGTCTTCCATAATTCTTGTCACAAGGGGAACGTTGGTGACATTGTCGAGCTTGCAGAGCAACCCGAGGAAGTTCATACGACCCGATGAACGTCGCATAACTCTAGGATGTCAGCTTCGAGCTTGCAAAAATACCTGAGGGAGTTCGTACGGCTCCGAGAGGTTTCCTCGAACGTCCACAACATGGAGAGATTTGAATCTTGTGGCAAAACCCCGTGGGTTCTGATCAAAGGCGGGGCAGAGCCCGGGGGTGACAGCTCCATGGCCTAAACCCTAGGCAACGGGACACACTGTTTTGGGAAGGCGCGAGCCTTACCCCAAGAAATGTGGCAAATCCTCCTCTGACAGCAAGCCATTGTTCAGATCCTTTCCAATCATCGACACGCCAAGAGAGATCCATACAAGGAGAGCATCGCCATCACTGCCAACTTCCAGGGTCTCGGATGGTGGCGGGGGTGGACTTCGGCATTGGCTGTTGCGTTTCACTGGTAAATGTCAGTTTATTCTTCCCCTTGTCTTACAAGTGCGGCTTCAAGAACGACCATCGGCCATGGATGGACACAATTTGGTGTAAAAAGCAAGACCCTCTTTAGGAAGTGGAAGGTGTAGAACAAGACATCATATCCATGAACGCTCCCAATCTTCTTGATGTATTGTCCTCGGCCTCGCACGAGAGATTCAACACCATGAGAATCACGACGACAAGCATGAATGAACATCGTCTTGCGCTTCCTGATCAAGACCAAGACCCCGACGAGCACGCAGTAGGCCGAGGAGAATAGGAAGAAGGTTGCGGGGGGAAGGGCGGAGCCAACGGAGAGGTAGATCTGCTTGTTGGTCCTGGGCCCAAAGTTGTTGATCGCCGACTGGGTTGCCATGGAGATCTTCATTTGAGGAAGGAGATCGGAAGTGAAGACGAACCCGACATGCTCGGACTGGAGGGCACATATGACGTCGAGATTCTGGATCTGCCAGATCACGTGGATCCAGGTGTCGAGGGCACTGAGGATAAAGCCGAGCTCATCAAAGGGGATTACGGTGCAGATGTCGGATCCGATGTCCAACGCCTGGATCTCGACAGACCTGGTAGGTCCACCTCAAATGAGGGTAAGGAGGAGGGAGCCGAGTAAGGGGATGATTTTGGAGATCGCCAACAAGACGGGATTTCTCGTGTCTGATGTCGACGGGTCTGGTAAAAATTCACCCGTCCGGCATTACTATAACTTTACCACTCTTTGAGTGTATGGTAAGAAAGATCACATCTTTGTTTATAAAGAGAGATCTTGATCAACGGAAAGAGTCATTGTCGATATGGTGTATGACGTGGTTGTTAACTCGTTCCCACAGACAGCGCCAGATGTTTTGGGGTGTTTTCTCACCGCATGTTGGTAGTCTGGATGCCCGGATATTGTAACTGTCACGTGAGATGGAGATAACCTTTGGGGTCGATCGATGGCGCATTCACTTGAGCAGGAAGGCGCGGGTCTGTGCATTGGTGTGTCGAGGGGTAGCCTCGGTGAGAGACATCCTCCGGGATCGGTCAGACGAACGGGCTCTGGCATGAGGGCATTCAGATCCGAGCGAGGGATCACCGAAGGGAAGCTTCGATGGTGGTGACGACTCATTCGATCTGCAAGATGAAGAACTCGTCAGGGAGGTCGAACCTTGATTCCGACCAATTCCCCTCCGATGCCTAAGTCAGATATGGTCTGAAGGATGCTCGATGGGATCGAGTATGGCTCACGGAGAGGCCGATACGCGAGTCCTCAGGCCGAGTTTTGGAGGAGAAATATGTAAAGGTGGAAGAAGGTGCAAGAATGTGTATGAGATACCTTTGTTGTAGATCTCGGACATCCCCCTTTGGGATGACGCATCCCCTTCCCTCATATAGTCGAGTCCGCCCCCCGTTGTGATCGCCCATGATGAGATCTTATGGCTGTCATTCACAGGGACGTGCAAATGGGGAAATGTTGACCCCCTACTAATTACACCTGTTTGATGAGGGGATGAATGCCATGAAGGTGGCCATGATTGGCGAGTGATGGCCATGAAGTCGGGCCATGATTGGTGAGTTATTGCCATGAATACGGCCGACATAATTGGTGAGTGACGACCATGAAGTCGGGCCATGATTGACGAGTTATGTCCATGAATGTGGCTGTCATATTTGGCGAGTGCTCCCTCGATTTGGAGAGTGATTTCCTCCACTACGAAAAGTGGGCAGTCTTTTGGTCCTTCGTCTTAAGTGGAGAAGTGTGGTCTGCTCGTGAGTTCCTTGGGCCAAAGCCCAAGGCCATAGCAGGTTGGTTGACTAGTCGTGGTTGACTTGGCTCCTCTGGGCCTGGTTAAAATGGTTGTATCACCTACCAAAAAGAAATTGGACACAATGACGATAAATTGTGTTGGGATATTGAGACACCCACAGTGAAGTTTTGATGATGGTCACAAATGATATGGTATTTACATTCTCAATCAAGTGTGTATGATATGAACAATCTGATGATCAAAGCTTTAGAATAAACAAAACAAACTATAAAGCCATGGAGAACAAGGATGTGGAGTACCTCAATGATTGAACAAAGTAAAGCTATGAACTTGGAGCCATTCAAATAGTCGATATCTGAAGCAAGAATTGAAGATTACAAGCTCAATAGGAAGACTCAAATGAAGTATAAAGGCTCAAGACAAAGTGGACAAGACTAAATATTCAAGACTATGTCAAGTTGTTTAAGTTTTGTCTTAGTTTGTAAAAGCTTTAGATTTGGAGCTACACACACACTAAAATATAACAAAATGATTTTAAATAATATTAAAATATTTAAAATAATATATAAAAATTTTTGTCAATGTTTCAAATCATTTTAAACGAGAAAACCACACGTATCACAAAATAGTCGACTATCCACACCCTGGTAGCCGATTATTGTGGAGTGGAAAATGAACTAAAATTTCATGCCATGTAATAGCAGACTATGAGCATTTTAATGACTCGTTTTGAATGGTTTTGATCCTCTATATATTCAATAGTTGAGAGAATGATTATATATCAATATTTGAGCAATTTCTATTATATTCTAAGTTATTTTCAAAAGCTCCATCGTGCACAAAAGCTCTCTCGTTGGCCATTGTCCTTGAATGTTTAAGACCTCTTTTTGAATCTAGTTTGATCATTTTTGTTAGCCTGAAAAACTTGTTTTCAAATCTCATTCTTAAATTCTATTTTTATGAGATTTCTGATGTGTCCATATTTTCTACTATTTTCATAGCATCATTTCATTGCATCTCATGCCATTTTCGCATCCAAATCCCTCATTTTACTACGATATTGCATTTCTGACGATATCTTCGAGTTTCGTAGTGTTTTCTGAGTTGTCAGGGATTTTGGAGCAATTTGGGACCCCACTTGGGTATGGACACATCTGACGTGCTCGTGAGCTTATTGGCGAGACTCTGGAGGAGTTCGCCACACTTCTGGGGCCATTAGAGGAGAAGAGAGAGAGCAGAGGAGAGAGAGACAGCCCCAATAGTTCCCAGTAATTTTCCAGGTCCTAGCAGCTCAGCTGCTCGATCGAGCCACTTCAGCTTGAGAAGAGAGCTGATACGGGTTGGCTCGGACCGAGCAGTTCAGCTGCTCGATCGAGCAGCCTCAATTTCCACAGCCGAAGCAATCCAACGACGCAGCCCGAGCATCTGACCGAGTCGACCCCTACTCGGACCGAGCAGAGCTTACTCAGTCTGGGTAGGCAGAGTGGCAACTTTGAATCTTTTCCATTTCCTGCAGTGCTCGGTCGAGCAGCTCATCTGCTCGGGCCGAGCCACCGAACGAGCAGCACATTGCTCGATCAAGTCACCTACTCGGTCGGCAATTCCAGAGCCATTTTTTGAATGTTTTCAGAGGCCGCGATGCATGCGATCTGTGGCGACTGAAGCTGGGAGCTGTGCGAGGACGGGAGAGACTTTCATTAGGCATTTTTGAAAAGTTCTAGAGACGGAGCTTAGGCGATTGTTGTAGGGATTTTCTAAGACTAATTTCTGTAATAGGATTTTGGATCAAATACTTGGAGATTATTGCGTCTACTCTTGATTGTTCTTGCATTCGGAATCTGAAATTATTTTCCACATCTATAAATTGCAATTCTCTTCCATTGCCTGCTGTAAGTCCTCTACTTAGATTATTTTGATTTCTATGATGTCTCTTTCTTTGGAACCGATGATTTTATTCGTTATTATCGCCATGTGTGAGTAGATTACTCTAGGGTTGAAGGGTTATCCCTAGGAGCCTAGGGGAAAATATAGATCGGGATCCCTACATTGGATTTGGGACTTAGGGTAGTATTTCGGTAGATCCTACTGAATCCATAGATAACACATACCGAGATCATGCCCATGGTCTGTGGAATTGATGTGCTTAAGGGGTATCTAGGGATTCGAATAGGGAAATCGGTGGATCCAATCAAGGCTCGTGACCATGCCCGGCTCGTGCCTTGAGGGGATCCATCGACGAACTATATTGCTAAGTTGACGGCTACCGCCATTGCATCAACGAGAGCCACCGAAATACCCCGTAATTCTAACCCACGAGAGTGGTACGAATTGGAGGATTAATTCCCTAACCCTAATGCAATGCAAGGATCCTATCCCAACATTGACCCCCAACGGTCCTAGTGGTGATCCCTAAAGCCCTAGTCTCTTTTATAATATTAAAATAACAATACCCAAACCAAGTCTTTTACCCAGATAGATATCTCACTTCAAGACTTAGAAATAAACTGAGAACCCATTGACACTATCACCGTCCCTGTGGGATTCGATATCTTATATACTATAACTCGACACCGTCCACTTGTGGATTGAGCCCGGAATTGAACCCTAGGGGCCATACCACGCCTGGCGATCGTGACACCGCCAGGTGGAACCTAGGTGTAGGTTTCGGGTGCGTCAATTTCAATTAAAGTTTTCCTTTGATCTTTTGAGCTTCACTTATATATTTTGAGATCAAAAGATTCGATTTTTCTTATATCCACACAAAAGCACTTAAAGCTCCAATTTTTGGCTATAAGATCAAGTGTGTAATCTTCATTCATCTGCAAAGTTTTGTAAGCATCATGAGAGGAAGTTGGTTAGTGGATCGGTAAGATCTTGCGTTGACCCCCAACAGTCCTAGTGGTGATCCCTAAAGCCCTAATCTCTTTTATAATATTAAAATAACAATACCCAAACCAAGTCTTTTACCCAGATAGCTATCTCACTTCAAGACTTAGAAATAAACTGAGAACCCATTGACACTATCACCGTCCCTGTGGGATTCGATATCTTATATACTATAATTCGACACCGTCCACTTGCGGATTGAGCCCGGAATTGACCCCTAGGGGCCATACCACGCCTGGCGATCGTGACACCGCCAGGTGGAACCTAGGTGTAGGTTTCGGGTGCGTCAATTTCAATTAAAGTTTTCCGTTGATCTTTTGAGCTTCACTTATATATTTTGAGATCAAAAGATTCGATTTTTCTTATATCCACACAAAAGCACTTAAAGCTCCAATTTTTGGCGATAAGATCAAGGGTGTAATCTTCATTCATCTGCAAAGTTTTGTAAGCATCACGAGAGGAAGTTGGTTAGTGGATCGATAAGATCTTGCGTGAATTGTAAAAGACTCAAGTGAGGTCCTTGAAAGAGGTATTGGTTGTACTCCCTGGTGAGAGGGGAGTGGATTGGAAATCCTAGTTAATGGTATAACTATGTGTGTGGGAAATTCCTAGCGAGTGAAGCTAGGTGCTTGTATTGCTTGTTGTAATAGTGGATTAAATCCTAAAGGTGGTTGGGGACTGGATGTAATGGCCATAGTGCCAAATACAGTAAGGTATGTATTTTTTGTGTGGTATATAGTGTGTATATGCATGTATACTTGTGTAGTGCATATAATACCTATGTAGTGTGTATAGTAACTAAGTGTATGTCCTTGATAACTAATGTGTGGACTATTGTATTATCTATAATGGAAGTGAATATTGGTTGTTTTAGCTACTAACTGATGTGGTGTAGTGATATGTAGTGAGTATCTATGGTGTATTGAGTATTGGTATTTGATTGTTACTATTGGTATTAATATTATTAGTGGCTTATTGGATATCTTCTGTTAGTATATTATTATGAATGATCCTATGGTATGTGGGGTGCCTTAGTAGATAGTTGGGTGTATTGACTGTGGTGTATATGTAGTGTATTTATGTATTGCTAACATATTGTATTTAATGTATTATTTGTGGTCTTGTATGTGGTGTGAAATGTACTGATCTTGGTTTCTATATTATTATTAGACTTTTATTATTAGTATTGTTGGTGTTGTTATTATTAGTATTGTTATTAGTACTGGTGTTGGTAGTGATTTTCTTGTATATGTATTATTCTTAGCATTATTACTATGCATATGATGATTAGTGATCCTAAGTGATTAGTAGTGTTACCAATTTAGTATTAGTATTCTGTTATCTTATTATGTAACGATCTGCATTTTAGGCATGTTTGTTTGCGTAATTTTACTTCAGTCGTCTGCTTTTTTTTCGTCCGTATGTTCTTTTCTTCTACGGGTCGACGCGAGTGCGCCTCTATTTTTGGATTTTTCGGCATAGCGTAAATAATTACCATTAAACTATTTACTCTAACCCCTATTTAATTAAACCATCCCCATACCCCTTTGTTGCGGGGTAAAATCCGCTTACAATGAATTTGTATTGAAGTGGAGAATCAAGGGCACGATGATTACAAGTGTTTGGGGGTGCGGACGAGGCTATTCTCGATTTGAGGACGATTTGTAGATGAGGATCTCAAGGTCACCGGTCGATCAGAGTAGGTCACCCACTAGTTGGTGAAGATTGCTCGTCAGCTGGCGAAGGTCACCGCAGATCGCTCGTTCGCTGATAGCTGGGGCAAACTTCCTGCAAGAAGAGCAACTCATCAGAAAGGCTGGGCAGGCTATCCACCCATAGCCCCTCCGATGCTTAAGTCAGTTGATGATTGTTTGGAGAATGTCGGACACACAAGGAAATCTTAGAGGCAGATCGGCGCTTGCATGGCGAACTAGGGTGAAAGGCGCGAATATGTGGAGGATATTCGGCCTTGAGTATAAGTAGATATGTTAGAGGTTTTCACTGACCAACCAACCAGCCCCCTTCTCATTGGAGGAGATGGGGTATTTATAGGGCCCAAAGGCGGTTGCTTGCCATCCTGTCAGCTGTTGAATCCACCCAGCTGGCACTCGAGTGGTGAATCAATAAGGTGGCGAGCTGTGTTAGAGATATTTGCTGCATTGATGGTGCCAGGTGGTTTTCCACATTGATGGTGCCAGGCGGTGTCAGGTGCACTTTGGTCAGGCTGTCAGAACCGTAAATGTCAGGCGCGCTTTCGAGAGGCTGTCAGGCGATGAAGCGGCATGTGCAATTTTGTCAGACTTTATCTGTAGTGAGACTGTCAGTGATATTTGTGGCGTGTTGCCTCCCTCCTTGGGCGGACTGATTCGGGGTAGAGAGGTAGGCGAGCTGCCTCTGGGGCGAGCTACTCTAAGGCAAGCTAGCGTAGAACGTGTGCGATCAACCGGAGGGCTCTTCTCTTCGATTCGGACAGCGAGCTTGTCACTCTGCCTGTGCGAGCTTCTCTAAGGCCCGGTGAGCTCCTCTTCACCTTGACGAACTGGTCCTCATTGATGAGGATTGTTGATGGACTATTTGAGTGGGCCTTTATCAACTGGGCCGGCCTTTTGGGCGTAACAATTGCCCCCAACATTTGGTTTGGACAATCTTCGACCAGAGGAGACACTGAATGTTGAGTAGACGCGTTAGCAAATTTTAGAGAATCTCTTCGTGCCTTTTGTTTGGTACCGAGCTTCGAAGCCTGGGTGACCTATCGGGGGCGCAGCTCGTAAGCTTGCCCCGAAGTTCGAACGTGGTGAAGTAGCCCTCCCTTAGTGATCATGCCGGTCTTGATCTAGTGTTTCTCATATCATAAAAACACAAAAGGTGCATAATTGGAAACGTAACGACACATGTCGGAGATAGAATAAAACCTATTTGGATGGGGAGCAGCCTGAAAACCTGCCACAGACCCATATGTTACCTGCAACGGGAGGATGACCTTCGCCGAGGACAACCTTCACCTGAGGGTGCCCTTTCGGGGGTGCAGTTTCGGAGCCCACCATGGGTCTCTGAGAGGAAAGGGTCGAGTTACGTAGCCTGCCCCAAGCCCTTGGCGACCTTTTGGGGACGCAGCTCAGAAGCCTACCCCGGATCTTCGCTGTGAGGTAGCTTGCTATCTTCTCCAGTTTGGGTAGCGAGGGCTCGACCTGCTACGGGTAGTCAGGCCGCGACCTGCCCCTGATGGCTTCGAAAGGGTGAGTTTGGGTCGTGGCCCTTCCAGCATCCCTGGGGGGGTCATATGCCCATGGCGCCTTTCGGAGGCGCATCACGTGGCATGCCCTGGATCTTTGGTAGGGAAGAGTCGAGGTACACAGCCTGCCCCCAAGCCCTTGGAGACCCTTTGGGCACGCGACTCGAAAACCTGCCACGGAGGTGTGGTTTATGGCGAGTCAGCTCACCTCTAAGGATCGGGCCAATATTGACCTAAGATTTCTCACGCACAAGAGAAAACTCGAAGAGTGTATAAGTCGAAACATAACGACACATGTCGGAGATAGAATAAAACCTAGGGTGCATAGTCGACCCGATCTCGACCTGTGATTTCTCTCACACAAGGGAAAACTCGAAGAGTGTATAAGTCGAAACGTAACGACATATGTCGGAGATAGAATAAAACCCGGGGCGCATAGTCAACCCAATCTCGACATGTGATTTCTTGCACACAAGAGAAAACTCGAAGAGTGTATAAGTCAAAATGCAACGACACAGGTCGGAGATAGAATAAAACATGGGACGCATAGTCGACCCGATCTCGACCTGTGATTTCTCATACACAAGAGAAAAATCGAAGAGTGTATAAGTCAGAATGTAACGACACAGGTTGTAGATAGAATAAAACCTGTGGCGCATAGTCGACCTGATCTTGACCTGTGATTTCTCGCACGCAAGAGAAAACTCGAAGAGTGTATAAGTTGAAACGTTATGACACATATCGGAGATAGAATAAAACCTGGGGCGCATAGTTGACCTGATCTCAACCTGTGATTTCTCGCATGCAAGAGAAAACTCGAAGAGTGTGTAAGTCGAAACGAAACGACACATGTCGGAGACCTGGGGTGCATAGTCGACCCGATCTTAACATGTGA
This sequence comes from Scilla litardierei, assembly GCA_030789695.1. Lineage (NCBI taxonomy): Eukaryota > Viridiplantae > Streptophyta > Magnoliopsida > Asparagales > Asparagaceae > Scilla > Scilla litardierei. The sequence continues at coordinate 16,261 of JAULAV010005442.1, forward strand.
TTTCTCTCACACAGTAGAAATCTCGAAGAGTGTGTAAGTCGAAACGTAACAACACATGTTGGAGATAGAATAAAACTTGTTTGGGTAGGGCGTAGCCTAGAAACCTGCCCTGGTCCCATGGGTGACCTGCCGGGGGAGGACAACCTTCGCCGAGGACAACCTTCACCTGAGGGCGCCCTTCCAGGGGTACAGTTTCGAAGCCCGCCCTGGGTCTCTGATATGAAAGGGTCGAGTTACGCAGCCTGCCCCAAGTCCTTGGTGACTTTTCGGGGGCACAACTCAGAAGCCTGCCCCGGATCTTCGCTGCGAGGTAGCTCGTTCTCTTCTCCGGTTTGGGTAGCGAGGGCCGACCTGCTATGGGTAGTCAGGCCGTGATCTGCCCCGGAGGGCTTCGAGAGGATGAGTCTGGGTCGTGGCCCTTCCAGCACCCCTGGGGGTCCTATGCCCCTGGCGCTTTCGGGGGCGCAGCACTGGCATGCCCTGTATCTTTGGTAGGAAAAGGTCGAGGTGCATAGCCCATCTCCAGCCCTTGGAGACTCTTCGGGCGCACGACTCAGAAATCCGCCCCGGATCATTGCTTACAGCAAGACAGCTCGCTTTTTGTGATTAGGCCGACCCTAATCTAGGGCTTTTTCTCACAAGGAAAGTTTGAAGAGGACGTGAGTCGAAACTTACGATAGGTGAGAGAGAAGGAAGACCTGTATTTTCGCGTCCCAGGTTGTCCTGCGAGAGCTAGAGCCATAGGGCACGTAGTCGGCCTACTCGGTGGAGCATCGATTTTGGATTGGAGCTTTATGGTAGCGCTTGTTGAACAACATCTTCTTCATTGAGACGCCTATGTTGAGCGGCCTCGATGTCTGCATCGAGACGTCTTTGTCGAGCCTCTATCTCTTCGTTAGGCTCCTTTTGCCGGGCGACCACCTCTCCTTCGATCTGGGGATGAAGGATGTGCCTCACGTTCTGGGGATTAGGGGAGATGGTGGATGCCCCCGGTCCCACCCGCACTCCAATCATTCATCATCTTTGTAAGGGCTTCAAAGCCTTGGTGGATAGCACATGCCGAGGAATGAATAGCCTCCATCGTCCCCTCAAGGGGTACATCCATCGGGGGAGTCCATTCGAGAGAGTGTGGCGCATCCTCCATGTGATGTTTTCCACGGTTGAGAAAGTGTTTGGAGTGTATGGGATTAGACATGGGTGTGACCCTAAGTTCCCACAAACAGTGCCAATTGTTGTGGGATAAAATCTGCTTACAATGAATTTGTAATGAAGTGGGAAATCAAGGGCACGATGATTACAAGTGTTTGGGGGTGCGGATGAGGCTATTCTCGATTTAGGATGATATGTAGATGAGGATCTCAAGGTAACCCGTCGATCGGAGTATGTCGCCTACAGTTGGTGAAGATCGCTCGTCGGCTGGCAAAGGTCGTCGTAGATCGCTCGTCCGCTGATAGCTGGGGCAAACTTTCTGCAAGAAGAGCAACTCATCAGAAAGGCTGGGTGGGCTGTCCACCCATAGCCCCTCCGATGCTGAAGTCAGTTGATGACTGTTTGGAGAATGTCGGACACGCAGGGCGATCTTAGAGGCAGATCAGTGCTTGCGTGGCGAACTAGTATGGAAGGCACGAATATGTGGATGATATTCGGCCTTGAGTATAAGTAGATATGTTCTAGGTTTTCACTGACCAACCAACCAGCCCCCTTCTCATTGGAGGATAGGGTGTATTTTTAGGACCCAGAGGTAGTTGCTTGCCATCCTCTCAGCTGTCGAATCCCCCAGCTTGCATTCGAGTGGTGAAGCGATATTGTGGCGAGCGGTGTCATAGATATTTTTCGCATTGATGGTGCCAGGTGGTTTTCCGCATTGATGGTGCCAGGTGGTGTCAGATGCACTTTGGTCAGGCTGTTAGAGCCGTAAATGTCAGGCACTTTCGGCAGGCTATCAGGCAGCGAAGCAGCCAGGTGCTCTTTTGTCAGACTTTATCTTTAGTGAGTGATCACTCCATATTTTACACCTTTTTTCTGCATGTTTGCATGCCATTTTGATCGCTCAAATCGTGTTTTTCACGTTTATTCGGCAACATTGCGATACTTTTCACGATTTGTTGTTTTTGTCGTATTTCAGGAGATTTGGAGCGATTTGGAGTGATTCCGAGATACACCCACTCCGGAGTGTCACCGACGACTTCCCTGAGGGGTATTTTGAGATTGGAGAGGAGCGGAAGAAGAAAGAACGTCGTAGGAGAGACGAGGAGGCAAAATTACACAATTTGGGCATCTTCAGTATCTCACTCGGCCGAGCATAGAGAGCCTGCTCGGCCGGCCAGATCGGACACGCTCCAAGCAGTATATCAGCGTGCACTCGGCCGAGCATCAGAAGCCGACTCGGCTGAGTGACGTATCCCGTCCGCCCGAGTGGCACCCAGACGACGGCCATCAAAAAGAGCCAACTTACTGTAATTCGTCAGTCTGAGCAGCAGAAGCTCGACTCGGCCGAGTGGCAATTGCCGTCTGCCCGAGTGAAGATAGCCCATCGGCCGAGTGACGACAACCCACTCGGTCGAGTGACGCCGGATGTGACGACCCCCAAGACCCCAGAGTTACTGGAATCCGTCAGGGTCCCTCACTCGGTCGAGTGACCTTTGTTACTCGGCCGAGTGAGCAGCGCTACCTGTAGCGAAAATCACGATTTTGGAGCTGCGCAGGGGCAGTTTGGTCACAAATTTTTGGGCAGTTTTGGGGGGTATTTAACCCCAGATTCTAACCTAGTTTAGGGAGCTTTTTCTATTGCTTTTGGCAGCCTTTTTAGATTAGATTTTTAGAGTTTAATTCTTGTGATTGGAGAGGAGAGAAAAGTGTTATTTGGTTGGATTCTTGGAAAGCTACATTGGTTTGTCTCCCTCTCTATTAAAAATCCTATTTTTATTGCTATTTTGAATATTGCTATGAATTCCATTGTTTTTTCTATTGATTATTCTTCCATTAGCAATATGATTTGTGAGTAGTTTTAACGTCTTAGGGCGTGGGGATGAACCCTACGAGCCCAATTTTCGATTTGTGACGATTTGGTAGAACTAATGCTAGGATTGATTAGGGTTAGTTTGGGATTAATATAATACAGATAGCTAGGTGTTCATATGGATTGGGATTTGCAAGAGATTGGATCCCAATTCGATAGGAAACCCTAGAAATCTGAATTGGGTTGAAATTGGGTTTCCTTAGTATCGGTTTGCAAGAGATTGGACCGATACTAGGATTCTCGGTTGCAATTCCATACCGATACCCGTTTGCAAGAGATTGGACGGGTAGGAACTATCCCAACCTAGGTCGTAGCCCGAGTTTGCACGAGAGTGGGCTCGGGATGCGATTGAACGATGACGTTGATCCTAATGCTAGCTTGCCTAGGCTAGGGTTTGCAAGAGATTGGACCCGAGCCTAGGTTTGCTATAGACCGGCAGCAGTGCGAGAGCGTGAGCTAGGTTTTACATTCAGTTGCAACTAGTTCACCTGACATTCTACCCTAGCAACGGTGAAACCGATGAATCACAATGACGAGATACGGTGAGTAGCGGGGATTCCCTATTCCCTAGGCGTCTTTATTTTATTTTATATCTCTTTTTACATTGTTTGACGATTGTGACAACATCGCCGAAATGCAATTTCCTACACTTCTGTCCCTATAGCCAGGTTGTTCGGAGAAGGCACTATCAAACGTCCTCCATGTGTTCGATACCCGCTCACCGCTACACCGTGCGCTTGCGGTAAAACTACACGGTCGCTCTTTAGGGTGTACGCCCGGGCGCGATCAAGTTTTTGGCGCCGTTGCCGGGGAGGCGATTGTGTTTGATCCTACCACCCTAGCTATTTCTTTCTTTTTGTTTTATTTCTTCATATTTTTTAATCTAACCCTTCCATTGTGCTAATCACTTCTTTGAAACTTTGTTTTCCCGTGCATGTACACGAGATCCACAGCGGACCCCGTAGATATATTGTTTGATCCTGAGATCGAGCGTACATTGCGGAGAATCAGAGCGGAGAGGAGACCCGATACGGAAGGGAGGTTTATGAACGTTCGGGAGACGCCTGAAGAGTTAGCGGCAAGAATGGCGAGGATTATTTCCATTCGAGATAGGCTCCGGCCTAAGACTTCCTCCACTACCTCGTCCATAGCTATGCCGCAGTTGGCGGCCGATAAAAACTTCGAGTTGAAGACCGGATTAGTGGTCCTTATGCAGCAGGATCCTTTTCATGGGAATCCCCATGAAAATCCCCACTACCACATCCAGCTCTTCCTATCAAAGTGTGCCACCTTCCAGATGCCAGGCGTTACCCTAGATGCCATCAGACTGCGCCTCTTCCCCTTCAAACTAAAGGATAAAGCTCTTTATTGGTTGAGGACGCAAGCTAAAGGAGTCTTCACCACATGGGATGAGTTGGCGAGCGCGTTTGTCGACAAGTTCTATCCGCCCTCCAAGACGATGAAGATTAGGAGTGCTCTCATGTCCTTCAAGCAAGGACCTCAAGAGACACTCTACGAGGCATGGGAGCGCTTCAAAGACCTGCAGCATCAGTGCCACCACCATAGCATTGAAGATTGGGAGCTCGTCCATAGCTTCTACAATGGTCTCCAACCGGGGACCAAGCAGATTATTGATGCCACGGCAAATGGGGCCATCCTATCGAAGACTCCCGACGAAGCTACGGCCTTACTTGAGGAGATGGCCTCGAACAATCAACAGTGGGACGACGAGCGAGGACACTCTTCGTCTTCCTTGAAGCCATCTAGCATCTATGAGGCCAAGGCCGTGGTGGAGCTTGCCAACAAGTTTGATTCTCTCCACAAGGTAGTGGAGAGACTGGAGAAATATATTACGGAGCCCCAAGGAACCCCTTCCACATCCACACCAACAAATCAAATGTGTGATTGGCAAGACCAATCCCAAGCTATGTATTTGGGAGGAGAACAAGGAGAGGGATCTTTGGAGCAAGTTCAATACGTCGCGGGGAACCAAGGATATTGGGCCAATCCAGCCACTAGAAACCATCCCGGTTTCTCCTATGCCAACAATGATGGAGCATTGAACCCCCTGCAACAACTACCTCCTCAAGCTCGACCACAACAACAACAACAACATTATCCACCAAGGGGGCCACCGCAACAGAATTTCCCACCAAGGCAACAAGCGGGACCCTATAGGCCGCCCGGATACAATCAAGGGTGGAGAAATCCAAACCCTCCACAAGCTCAACAACGATCTGAATTTAAAGCTAAGGTGGAGGAGTTTATGGTCGAGCAGAAGAAGATCAATGCTTCCTTAAAGGCGGGCCAAGACTCTCTTACAACTGTCATTGGACAAATTGCGGAGCAACTTGCGTTGCTCAATAGAAACAGTCAACAGTTGCCGGCTCAACCCGAGCAAAATTCACGGGGCAACACCGACCATATCAACGTCGTGGTTGCAGTTACTACGAGAGGCGGGAAGGATACCACTCCCATCATGATTCCTACCGAGGAGTCCGTGGTGGAGATTGTAGAGCCAAGCGAGCCGGTCATTGAAGTTGAGAGAGAGAAAGAGCCGCAAGGGGAAGAAAAGTCCAGAGCGGAGCAGCAACTTGAGGAGCGTCGTTTTATGCCACCGATCCCATTCCCTCAGAGGCTAGCTAGAGCAAAGATGGAGAAACGGCTAGCCAAGTTTCTCAAGTATTTGAGAGGGGTAAGCCTCAATATCCCATTCCTCGACGCTATCGTGGAGATCCCGACATACGCCAAGTTCTTAAAGGATTTGATTACGGGAAGAAAGAGGAAGGAGAAAATCATGCTCGATGAGGAGGGGACTTGGTTCACAAGGAAAGAGAAGGAGCCCGCCAAATTCAAAGATCCGGGGAGTTTCCGAATTCCTTGCACCTTAGGCGGCGTCCCTCTACAAAAGGCGTTAGTAGACTTAGGGGCTAGTGTTAGCCTCATGCCTCTCTCTATGTTCCGAAGACTGAACACCGGCACAGATTTGAAGCCTACAGACATGCGGATACAACTAGCAGATGGTCGGATCACAAGGCCGGTAGGGATCGCAGAGGACATCCCGTTACAAGTCCCGGGAGGCATATGTTTGCCATGCGACTTTGTGGTCATGGATGTCAAGGAGGAGGGTGATACGTCGCTAATACTTGGACGCCCATTCCTCGCCACCGCCGGTGTCATTGTCGACGTACGTGAAGGGACTCTAACATTGAACGTCGGCAACATCGAAGTGGAGCTTCATATACCCAAGGCAATGAAACACATGCCTTATCATGAGGAGCTCGACTATATGGACCTCCTTGACGAGGTCATTGAGGATGCGATCCCCCATTCCATCGGCGCACCCCACGAAGATAGCTTCGAAGAAGGCCTAGACTTGGCCGAAGAAGAGAAGATGGAGCACTCCCCCGATATCTCCATGGCAATTGATGATGGCGACGCTGATGTCACAAGAATACGGGAGCTCTGCAAGCTCTCAAAGATGAGGACTCCGAAGAAAGCTCCACCGATACGGAAATCGGTGTCACCGGTGAAGCCAAGGCCCAGAGCAAGCACTAGCTTGGGGGAGCCACCCCCCAACACTACCCGAGACGAAGGAGCACTGAGGAAGAACACGCCGCCACAACATCCAAATCCAAGCGTTCTTCCCGATAAATTCGACGGGTGCATCTCATATGCACCCAATATCCCGCATTAAATTGAAAATCCAAGGGGGTCGAGCTCAAGACCTTAAACGAGCGCTTGTCGGGAGGCAACCCGACGGTTATCGCTTTATTTTTACTTTGTTCTTTATTTTTGTTTTAGAAATTATTAGTGTTTTTAGTCGTTTGCCTGAAAAAAATTCGTGAGAACGGGTCCTATTTTTCTTTGACAGGAGAGGAGAAAGGGATATCTATCATTAGGAGGATGAACATGGCGACGAAGAACGCTCCAGGAATGCGCTCGATGCTTAGGAGAAGGATGAAATCAACTGGAGGAAGAAAAACAGAGATTAGAGCCCAAACAGAGCCAAACAGCAGAAAACAGGAGTCACTCGGCCGAGTAGAATATCCACTCGGCCGAGTACATAAGTTCGTCCGCCCGAGCGGCTCACAAACGAGGGAAGTCTGCTGTACCCAACTCTCTGTTTCTTTTCTTAATTTCAGTATAATTGCCACTCGGCCGAGTATATATCTTCACTCGGCCGAGTGAAACTGATACGCTCCTGGGGCGAGAACTGCCGAGTAGCTTGTGCCACTCTGCCGAATGGACTTTTTCCACTCAGCTGAGGGTGGCAAAGCCACTCGACTGAGTCGTAAGCGGGGAGGTATTTTCAAAAATATTTCTGTTACGATCACTCGGCCGAGTGACACTTTCACTCGGCCGAGTCGTAACTTTTCCTTTATAAGAGACGCGGGCTCGGCGCGGAATTCGAAGCGTCACAATTTCGTTCGCCCGAGCCCGCACCCCTTTACTCCCGACCGTTGCGACCCCCCCTCGCCTGATCTCGCCTCGCCGCTGCTGCGCTCGGCCGACCACCGCCGGCCGACGCCGCCGCCCCTCCGCCCGAGTCGCCGGTGACGATCTCACCGCCGGCCGAGCTCCGGTAACCCCATTTCGCCCAATTTTCTCCTATTTCTTGTATTTTTCGACGATCCATATGCTAATCGAACCCCTAAATCAAATTAACTTCAATATTTATCTATTATACCACTAACCCCCCATACATTTTGAATGTTACGTGCTGATATCTTCGTTTGATGTGCAGGCTATATTGGGGAGCTTAGGGGAGCTTCCGAGGAGCGTTTTTGGCTTTGTGGAGGCGGCGTCTTCGCACGCATCCACTATTTTGCTCTCGCGGCGTGTTCCGGTATATTCGTTCCACTTATTTTCGCACGCCGCACTTTTTCTGTTTTTGGTGAGCACTCGGGGCACCTATGCCGCCCCGGACACGGCCACGGTCTAGGAGAGCTTCCACCAAGCGGAAGCGGCCGGATGAGCCCGGCCCCTCCCATGAGATGGAGGACTCTCCTCCGCCTACATCCCCTCACCCCGCATAACCACAGCCTGCAGACACCGTTCACCCCGCACAGCCTCTCCCAGTCGACCCACTGCCACCACCGGCTCCACTCGTCGGGCCGCTGGGTATTACGTTCCGAGACGACGCACATCGCGTCGCTTTTGAGCGTATCGCCCAGCGCTCGATAGTGCCCTCCAGGTTCGCACACCTTGCTGACCTAGACCGCCTGGGGGTACTCGAGGGATTACTCACGTTGTATGACAACGTGGGTTGGCGAGACTTTCTTTCTGTGTCGGCAGACACCTACGTCCGTCCGACACTCGAGGTCCTCAGCTCGATCGCCCGGACCGCTGAGGGATGCTCCTTCCGACTCATGGATCGAGAGTGTCAGATCACTCTCGATATGCTTAGGGCATTCTTTCAGTGGCCCGCTGTCCCCACACCCGACCGAGCCTACGCCCCCACACACATCCCTCCCCCATCCTTCGATTCACACGACTTCTGGGCCCGGATCACAGGTTTACCACCGGCCTTTGACCCTAGTAGGGCCAAGGCCTCGGCCATAGTCCACCACTGCCTCCGCATAGCACAGCGCCTTATGGCGACCACCTTTCTGGCAAGGTACGAGCCTGGGACGATGTCGACGCCTGAGCTCTATATGTTCTACGCGATGACTCGCCCCAGAGTTCTTGATAGGGATGGAGTCACGTTGGTCCCCGCCG
>JAULAV010005443.1:0-25000 GCA_030789695.1 Scilla litardierei
GTGCCCATACTAAATTACCTCCAACACATTACGGGGGTTAGATCCTTGACCGTTGCCATATCGGGACGGTGGGTACCGCCTCGGAGTTGCTCCCGTCGCAGAGTGCATGTTGGTTATCACTAGTACTCTTGGACATGGACTTATCACTAGGATAGACTGGTTATTGGATAGTGTTCCTAACCTCTTTTTCTACAGGTTGCTACAGTTTTTACCATTAAAGGCTAAATTGTCATATGTTGCTGACAAGTATTGCAAATTGTTATTGAATAATGAAATTGTTACATGTTGCAAATGGTATTGCAAATGGCTATCAAATGATTAAATTGCTGCATGTTGCAAATTTTTAATTGCTTTAACTCTTTTAAATTTAAACTTATTACTTGTTTTTAATTCTTTTAAAGTTAAACTTATTGCTTGTTTTTAACTCTTTTAAGTTAAACTTATTGCTTGTCTTAAACTCTTTTACGTTAAACTTATCACTTGTCTTTAACTCTTTTAAAATAAACTTATTGCTTATCTTTAAAGTTCAGCTTGATCAAATTTTATATGTATTAATGTTTTGGTTTTGAGATTATCTTGCCGTGTGAACCTCGTTGACGGACATTTCACTTTGTTATTTTACGAAATGTCCGTCAGGTATCGATAGTGAGTCGTTGAAGACATTGCTACAGGAGTCGAGCCAGTAATCGAAGACTACGTGGAGTACCTATCGACGAAAGATTAGACGTTTACCTTCGCGATTGCACTTTTTATTTGAATAATGTAATTTGTGTATTGGCCATACTAGGCCCAAGTTGCATCTTAATTATTGTATGCTAGATATGTAATAATGTTGTTTGGACTGTTTCTTAAATTTACATGCAAGGATCTGTAATTTCTACACAGATGCTTAGTGTGCTTAAGCTAAGGAGGAAGAAAAGAAAAAGAAAAGATTTTAAAGAAAAAAAGTACCACTTCTTGTTTTAAGCATATCGCGGACCCGCTCGCGTCCTCGCTCCCGGTAGAATGGGAAGCAGGGCGTGACACCTCGCCATCGAACGAACAAATCACACGTAAGGCTGGGGTAAGTCCCCTAGCAGGTCGATCACCCATCCGTTGGCCATAAGTGGAGGGAAAACTCCCCTTGCAACAGAACGAACGGATCGGTCGTAAGGCTGAGGGGCAACTCCCCCAGCTGGCCGATCCACGCATCCGTCGACCGTAAGTCGAGGGGAAACTCCCCTCGCAACCGAACGAACGAATCGATCGTAAGGCTAGGGATAACTCTTCCAGCTGGCCGACCCACTCATTCATCGGTCGTAAGTTTAGGGGCAACTCCCCTCGCAACCGAACGAACAGATCGGTCGTAAGGCTGGGACAACTCCCCCAGTTGGCCGACCCACTCATTCGTTGGTCGTAAGTCGAGGGGTAACTCCCCTCGCAACCGAATGAACGGGTCGGTCGTAAGGCTAGGGCAACTCCCCCAGCTGGCTGAACCACTCATTCATCGGTCGTAAGCCGAGCAAAAACTCCACTCGCAACCGAACGAACGGATCGGTTGTAAGGCTGGGGCAACTCCGCCAGCAGATCGATCACTCGATCGACCGTAAGGCTAGGGGAAACTCCCCCAGCAGGCCGATCACTCGAACCCTAAGATTGGGGGTCCCCCTCCCCCCCGACAGGCCTATCGACCTGTCGATCATAAGGCTGGGGCAAGTCCCCAGCAGACCGATCACATCGACCATAAGGCTGGGGGCAACCCCCCAGCAGGTCGATCACCCGATTGACCGTTAGACTGGGGGTAGCTCCCCCAGTAGGCCAATCGACTCGTCGATTGTAAGTCTGGGGCAACTGCTCGATGTAAGTCTGGGGGCAACTCCCTAGTAGACCGACCACATCGACCGTAAGGCTGGGGGTAACTCCTCCAGCTGGTCGACACACTCCTTCGTCGATCGTAAGTTGAGGGGCACTCATCTCGCCACCGAACAAACAGATCGGTCGTAAGGCTGAGGGCGACTACCCCAGCTGGCCGACCCACTCCTTCGTCGGCCGTAAGTCGAGGGGCACTTCCCTTGCCACCGAATGAACAGATCAGTCATAAGGCTGGGGGCAACTCCCCCAGCTGGCCGACCCACTCCTTCGTCGGCCGTAAGTCGAGGGGCAACTCCCCTCGCCATCGAACAAACAAGATCGGTCGTAAGGCTGGGGGAAACTCCCCCAGCTGGCTGACCCACTCCTTCGTCGGTCGTAAGTCAAGGGGCGACTCCCCTTGCCACTAAACAAATCCTGGACCGACAAGTTATTGTCACTAGCCGACTCCGCAAGTCATGCCAATTTTACAAAAGGAGCCACGTCTCCCCCCTTATACTACATCTCCCGACCTCAACCTCAACAACGGTGAGCTTGGAAGATGGGACAATTGATACAACCATTTTGACCAGGCCCAGAGGAGCCAAGTCAACCACGACTAGTCAACCAACCTGCTACGGCCTTGGGCTTTGGCCTACGGGTCGGCCACGCTTCTCCACCCGAGACGAAGGCCCAAGAGACTGTCTGCTTCCCGTAGTGGAGAAAATCGCTCCCCAAATCGAGGGAGCACTTGCCAATTATGGCAGCCGCCTTCATGGACATCACTCGCCCATTATGGTAGACACCTTCATGGCCATCATCGCCAATTATGGTAGTTGCCTTCATAGCCATCACTCGCCTATTATGGCAGCCACCTTAATGGCCATCACTCACCAATTATAGCAGCCACCTTCATGGCCATCACTCGCCCATTATGGTAGCCACCTTCATGGCCATCACTCGCCAATTATGGCATAAGCCTTCATAGCCATTACTCGCCCACTCTGGTAGCCACCTTCATGGCCATCACTTGCCAATCATGGCCCATCCTGATGGCATTCATCCCTTCATCAAACGGGCGCAATTAATGGTGGTCAACACTTCCCCATTTGCACGTCCCCATGAATGACGGCCATAAGGTCTCATCACGGCCCACGACAACAGGGGGATGACTCGCCTATATGAAAGGAGGAGATGCATCATCTCAGGGGGTAGATCCCCGAGATCTACAATGGAGGTATCTCATACAAACTCTTACATCTTCTTCCACTTTTACATACTTCTCCTCCATAGCTCGGCCCGAGGATCGGCACTTGGTCTCTCCGCGAACCAAGCCCAATCCCACCGAGCACCTATCAGACCAGGTCTGACTTTGGCATCAGAGGGGAATTGGTCGAAACCAAGGTCTGACCACCCTGACGAGCTCTCTCGTCTATTCAGGTCTAGGAGATCCAGCGGCGCCGAGGCTACCTCTCAGCATCTTCCCGACCGGAGCCGAGCGCCCTCGTCCCCGAACCCGCTCGTCTCCACCACCAGGAGGTTGTCGCTTTGCCGAGGCTACCCTTCAGTAAGCCGACGCAAGCATCCGCACATCCCTCACCGAGCGAACGTGCCTTTAACCGATCCCGGAGGTCCCACGTGTCCCTTTTGACCACATTGACCTCACACCCACCGGTCAACAATTCAGCGGTGAGAAAACACCCTGAAACAGATGGATAATGAAGAAAATGGCTCTTGCTAAGAATTATGCACAAAATAGCCTTTTTATTTCCCTCTTTGTGAATGTAAGCAAATGATGTTAAATTGTGCATTATAAGAGGCAAAGCATTTGGGAAATCCTCCTCACTATTTTCGGCCATGTGCCCTTTTAATTGGTTCATGATGTTTGATGAATGAATGAGTGGGAAGATGGAAAAAAGGGAGGAAAATGTGAGTGTTGTATCTCATGAGGAATTGCCTTGCTAATGTAACATGCAATGGGACATTAATTGATATACATGATGGGGAAATCAGAGTGGACATGGCGGGGTTTTATGTGGTTGTTTCATGAGAGAGATGATGATGGAAATGGTGGGCATGGAACGATGTGCATGACCCTTTTTGAGAGAACTAGTGACGTTCCATAAAACCACGTCATGAGGACAACATTGCACATGCGTGTATAAAACTCGAGTCCCATTGTCATGCATAATACTATCTGTACCAATTTAACCCATATCTGTAAATTAGTCTCTTGTTGGCCCTTGTTGTTTACTTGCTTCTTGTTGTAGTTACTCCCTCTAGTGGTACTTTAAAATTCATTGTTGTAGTTCCTCTCATTTGTGGCTATTAGTGAGCACCCTTTTCCTATGATATGCCATTAAGTTTGGTTGCATTCTCCTTTATGTACATTGTAACTAGTTGAATTTAGGGAATAGTATACTAGTGGAGTTGGCTCTTCCTACCGGGGCACGCATTGACGTGCCCCAATTTGTAGGTTTTAGGTTTATGGAGCTGGAGGCAGGAAGATGGAGTTGGAGTTATGGTTGATGAGCTTTGGTTATGAGTTGGGTGGTGAGGGGGAAAGGATGCGAGTTTTGTACTTTTGGGGTTTTGTTGTTTGGGGGTGAGTTGTATAAGATGTTGGATAAGAGATGTAAACTATACATTAGTGGATAATAATAGGTATTGATTCTTGTTTGTCTCTTGGATGTTCTCTTTGTGACTCCATGTGTCTTTGGTTTGGCATTGTTTTGTATGTGGGAACATTACATGTACCTGCTGGTTTCTTTTCTTTTCTTTTCTCCTTCATAACACTCGCTGCTCTGGGAGAACCTGGGACGAATTCGTATTTTTCGGGTATCCTGAGAAGTGGAGCATTATACTGGACGTACCCAGCAGTGGTGTTAAATTCATTTTTGGCTCAATAGCAATTTGGGCTGAAGATGGCTCATTCGTCGGGATGGAGCCTCGTCAGTGATTGAAGTGGGACCAGTGAACCAGAGTATCCAGGTCAGTGTGAGCTATGATTGGACTCCACAAATGGATGTTGGTATAGCTTTGCAGTATCTCCATTATCCTGCATCATAAGAAGATCGTTATGGGGTTGGGGCTGGGGCCCGACCGATTCTCCTCTGATGCCCAAGTTAGTTTCTCATGGTGGAACATAAAAGGGGAAAATGAGAGAATAAGATGAAGCAATATCGTAAATTGATACTTAGCCTTTGTTTTAGATCTGGCCCCCTTGTCTCATTGTCCGTTGGAATATTTATATCTTCCATCATTTTCTTCGTAACTCCCATACATCATTGTGGCATCTAATTGCTCAATTAGTAGCATTTGAAGTGGTCATCATGGAGCGTAACCGTCCTCATCAATCTTTCCACTAATTGCCTAATTCAAGTCTATTGAAGTGGGCTATGATGAGGCTATAAGTTGTAACCACCATCCTTTTATGCCCATGATGAGGGAAGTGGAGGGTTGATTCGATCAACCCAAGAGTGATGGATTGTGGGCCAGCTTGGCAATGGCCCAAATATGGCAGATTTGACCTGGTAAATATTTACCTTCCTTTGCGGGCCTTGGGCATATTAGGCTGAGGCGTACAATTCTTAGTGGGCCTTGCTCTTCAGGTAGAATTCATCGACTTGCTTAATGTGCTGGGCCCATATATTTAACAGGTAGGGAACCAAGATAAATCTTTGTGTCTGCGCTGTGATTATTCTCTCATTGCTTATTATATCTTACTTGCTTGTGATCTAGTTTTCTGATGTGCGCCTTATCTTATTGCAAGTAATTAGATTTGTGTTGATTAAGTACCAAAAGAGGTAAAACTTCGTTGAGACTTCCGACACAGGGTATCAGAGCCAAGGTACATATATCCGATCGTGATACCAGTGTCTCCTAACACGTGATATCAGAGCCAATGTACTTGTAGCTGATTGTGATACCAGTGTCTCACAACTTGTGGTATCAGACAATAGATTAAGGCAATGGCATCAACTTCATAACACTCTGATCAACACCCAGCGACCACATTGTGCGATGGCACTAACTATGCAAACTGAAAGATACGAATAATGATACATCTGCAATCAGTGGATATAGATGTATGGACCATCACAAAGAACTAGTATCTCAATGTTGATGGAGAAATGGAGAAATGGTATCACAAAGAACTAGGGTCTCGACAGCTCCAATCTCTCTCTTAAGTTTCCATTCTAACTTAAGCATCGGAGAGGATTTGAGTCGGGACCCAGATCCGACCCCCCTAACATTCCTTTGTGGTACAGGAAGCACGTGGAGTGATTCAACGGGAGGGTCGTACCTCCATCAACGATCGTTTGGGACTCAATCCGCTCAGAGGATCGAACGAGCATCACATACTCATGTCCGCTACCATCAACCCCGGTTCTACCAACCAGGTTCCCACACAACCTGCTGACGAGGCTCCACCTCGACTGAAGAGTCCACGTCAGCCCAAATATTGTTATCACCATTTTTGGCCTTAACAAATACATTTCGATAGTGACAGCGAAGTCGAGCTCATTTGGTTATTTATGCAAAACATAATTATAAGGTTTGACATATTGCCCAAGTATGAGATTATTGGATTATTAATCCAATATTGGGTTTATATGTAAAATAATTATGTATTACATGCTGTCATATTAAGTTAAGCCCGATTAAAAGTGATCTGTTAAGGTTTTGAGTATCTGGGCTTTGCTTTATCTAATAGAGTGTGGGCCTTTAATGTTTAGAGACTTAATGTATATTTCTATTTTGATGATGGCCTAGAATAGCAATCTTAATGAAAACAAGATTGTTGTCTGTATATATTTGTCATGGTCTAAGGATCGCTAGAACGAAGTTCATATTCTATATTGTATCCCATCGACAGATATACAACGTAGAGAAAAAACTGAAGGAATTCTTTTAGAAGATGCGTGTTGATCTAAAAGGCCATCCACACAGATCTTAATGTGTTAATCATAATAGATACATCTGCACGTTTGCATTTATTTTTCAGTAAATTCTCATTGATTTAATACGACCATTTCAAGTTTATCCTTGGTGATGGTGTACACCAACTTCTTGAAGATTAGAGAGAGGAGAGAGAGAGAGAGAGAGAGAGAGAGAGAGAGAGAGAGGACTTGGGGGGCGGGGATTGGTGGTATTTATATAGAAAAATAAAAAGAAACAAAAGTTTTACTTCAAAAGGGCCACCCAAACAATTGATTCATGCGTGCGAGCTGTTACGGAATGTTAGGCTAATCATCCAAAAAATTAATTTTTTTATCGATTATGCCTTCCTAACCGTCGACTCACGGTTAACCCGTGGGCCAACCACAGTGTTTGGGTCAACTGGTCAAACTGAGTCTATATCGGCTCATTACTGGACGGTACTAATACAGACACCCTCCAAAAATCCTTTGCTCGACCGACAACTGGTTAGGTCTGTTTGCAGCCCACTGTGGGATATGCTTGTATCATCCCATAACAGGGGGGGCCAGTTCAACCTGCGTTGACTTGGCCAATCAGGCATATCCACACATTACCAACGAGCTTATAAATGCTAATGGCCTATAAAGTCCAACTTTGCATATAACTAGAGAAATTAGATTAATGGTATGTTTCTTTGCTTAAATGTGGGCAAGAAAGTGGGCAAAAACACTGTAGCAGGCCTAATCTATTCCTCATTCTCACCTTTGCTTTCATCGTGATTTGTTTCTTTCGTTGAAAAATTTCCACGGAAAATAGTTCGTTGTGGCTCCCCGTTGGCGCCATGCTGGCGCCTCGCTGGCGCAAAAATTCTCAGCGGCGAAATCCATGGAGAGTCCACGGATTACATCACGAGAATGTTGAGAAAGGGAAGAGCCACAATTTCACTCTCATCTCTCAGTGCCAATCGCAGGCACGTGTTCTCTTAAATTGTTTTTTAATTTTTTTCCCGATCCCCGCCGAGGAAGGAACAGTAACACCGAATTTTTTTTGCCATATTAGAGAGAAATGCATAGTAAATCCGAGATTTTTTGTCATATTAGGTTGATTAATTATACAGTTTAATTAATTAATTTAGTTTTAATTAACTATATTAGTTTAAAAATAATAATTTATAATTTATAATTTGTACTAATATTTATTATTTCAATTAAAGAAAATAATAATTAAAATTGTCATTTAAATTAAAAATAAGTTAAATTAATTAAATTAGGATAATGACACGTAATTTATTATTTCAACACCATGGACCCCACATCAAACTTTCCCATGAAACCTTCAAAACTAAAGAAGCACTAGAAAGTTTTGTAAGACCCACATAAAACTCTGAAACCCACTTTCCACACCACTTTCAAGCAAAAAAAACACAAAACTTTACTTTCTCAATTTAAGATTCCACGCCCCACCAAATTTCCAAAAACCCACATTCAAGTAAAGAAAAATGCCCTAACATACATCTAATTTTGGGGTGACTTTAAAGTCGATGCCATATAATTTATTTCCTGTCAAGTTGTTAAACTAGCACGTTTTAAAAATATGTCACAGTACACAAGACACAATTTAAAAAGGTAAAACCTAACATAAGATATTAATTTGTATAGAAAAAATTGATGCATTAGCTTGAAATTCACTCATTATTTTTATATAGCTCGCTGCTCGTCAAATGGAGCATTCCATGGCAAACAAAATGGGCTGGGCCTGCTCGCTAGTAGTAAATTCGCACCTGGCCCATGCAAAAACATCGGGGCCTGCCTGACATGTATTTGTATAATAAAAGCACGAGCTTGATATTCTGCTCGATACATTTGCAACTGGGAGTTGCTATTAGCACCAACATGGTTGCTGAGTTCACAAACCACTTATTTACAAGTTTGCCATTAAAAATCGTTTGCCGAGTTACAAGTTTGCCCTGCTCATCCCCCTCCCCTTTCGCCGCCGTCCACCTTCTCCACCGCTGTCACCGAGGTCTTCAATCTCTTCATCTTCATCGTCGCTGTCAATTAGCAACGTCGAAGACCGCCGCCGAGGTTTTCGAACAATAAAATGCAATTAAAGTTTGCAGGCAATTAGGGTTTATGCAGAAGGGGTTGAGGATGGAGGTGGTCTTTAGCTAAATCTGGCGAGTGTTGATGCCGAGTTCCTCGAGGAGAGGGGGCTCGTCGTTGAAGGATAGGCTACTGCCACCGCCGCCGGAGGAGGAGGCAAAAACGGGGGCAGAGACGGAGGACGAGGAGGGGATGTCGAAGGACATAAAATGGAGTCTGGGGTTAGGTGTTGAGTATTAGACTTCTCCCTACTTGGTTTTGATGATGAGTAAATATAAATACTTGTGACTAATCCCCTACTTGTAGTTAATCCATTGCCTAAGCATATCATGAATATCAACTAGCAATGGATGTCACTCATGTATCAATCAAAGCTCGTAAAGTCGATTGGATGATCGAAGATGAAAATAGAAGCTTCAAGAAGACTTCAAGATCATTCAATAGAAAGAAGAGAGGTAAATACAAATGTAATCTTTTTATTCTCTTTTTCTTTCTTATTAGTATGTAGCTTAGAAGTAGAATTATGTTGGAACACACACACATCTTCCATTCTATCCTATGAACGCATTAGAACTCATTTCCTAGGCGTCCAATTCTTAATTCTAAAGTATGTGCATTATGGTGTTTTAAGAGGCGACTGCTGAATGATTTACAGGCGTCTGTCTCCATACAGGCACCTGAGATTTGTTCTCCAGTCGTCTGTTATGCACATACTTTTTCACTTGTTCTATTGGGCTTTTTGCTATAACTCTCATTAAGCGATTGCTGTACAATGTACAGGTGCCTGTCCAGTTACATGCGTTTGTGACTTGTTAGTCAGTCACATGTCTCTCCTTGCCCAGAATTCCCAAGTTTTGGAACTTTTGTACTTGCGTCTGCAGACGATGTAAGAAGGATTTACATGCGCCTGCCTATGGCACAGTCGCCTGTATATGCTTCTACAGTTGCCTGTCCCAGTGTGTCAAACTTCTCAAGTTTTGACAACTTTCGCACTACGCCTGCAGGCGATGTAAGAAGGATTTACAGGCGCCTGCTCATGGCACAGTCGACTGTATATTCTTCTGCAGTCGCATGTCTTGTCTTCCCAAATTTCATGAGTTTTCATCACTTACGCACTTAGGAATTCAGTTGCATGTAGAAGGTTTCTCAGTCGCCTGTTGGTTTATAGGCGCTTGTCCGTAGGGCTGTTGACGAACAGAACGTTCGACGAACTACTCGTGAACAAGCTCGGTACATGTTCGTTTACGCTCGTTCGGGAAGCTTAATGAACAAGTTTGAACAAATTTTTAGAGCTCGGTTAGTAAACGAACAAAGCTTGAACATAACTGTGTTCGTACATTTATGTTCATGAACAAGCTCGTTAAGTGTTCGTGAACAAGCTCGTTAAGTGATGTTCGTGAACAAGCTCGTTAAGTGATGTTCATGAACAAGTTCGTTAAGTGTTCATTATAATACATTGATGGTGGAATTGTTAGAATATTGGGTTCTTACATTTTATTGCATTTAGACATACTATATTTTAACTATGCTTGGAATGGATGTTTGTAATGGAATTTATGGCGATATTATGCTGGATTTGTTTGTTTTTTTCTTGCAAATATTTAATCCTTTTATTTCATTGATTTAGTCATTGGCAATTAGGGTTAAATATTATTATTCCTGATTAAAAAATTGACGTTTGTTTGTTCGTTTGAAAATCTGTTCATGAACAATATTGATTGTGTGTTCATAAACATGTTCCTGAACATGTTCACGAACAAGCTCGATAAGTCTTGTTAACGAACAGAACGTTTGATGAACACTCGTGAACAAGCTCGGTAAATGTTCGTTTACGTTTGTTAACGTTTGTTCGGTAAGCTTAATGAACAAGCTTGAACAGATTTTTAGAGCTCGGTTAGTAAACGAACAGAGCTTGAACATGGATTTTGTTCACGAACAAAACCAAGCTCCATGTTCAAGCTCGTTCGTCAACAGTTGTCCGACATTCATCAGTCGACTTCCTACGTGGTAAGTTACCGTTTGAATTCTCACCTACCCTATGACATAGTGCAGCAGGCGACTGTGAGTTCTTCACCAGTCGACTGTCTAGCACGTATTTTCTATCCATTGGCTTTTTCCAGACGGATTTCAAAGGGGGTTTTTTTGGGTATTTTGTTTGAGGGGTCTAGAGAACTTGTAAAAGGGTCTTCTATTGTTCCATTGGAGACTTCCTGAAACCCTTTAGCATTCATTGATCACATCTCTAAGCTCTCAAGCCATCATTTTCTCCAAGCCATATAATCTCATCATCTCTTGCTCTCCAACCTAGAATCAAAGTTGACATCCTCTAGACATTTGGTGGTGACAAGAGAAAGGGCTTCACTCTCTTCTTGGAAGAGATCAACACTCACTTCACTTTGCATCAAGTTCTACTTCAAGGCATAGGTGTTTGTAAGTGTTTACATTTTGAATTTCATTATATCGTATTTCGATTTCACTTTCGGTTTGTGAGAGTGGGTTTGCTTGATCCCAAGTTGTGGGAGTCAAGGATATCGATTGTTGTTCGATTACACTTGTAGGGTTCCTACAAGTGGGTTTAAAGGAAACCTCAAGTTAGAGTTCTAACTTGAGTATCAGGAGGCATCCGGGTGGACGGGACGTAGGATTACCTGGAACAAGTCGAGATTGGACTTGGGTAATATGAACCCTTGAAACATCTCTTTGTTAGCTTGTTTTATTTTGGGTTAATTTATAATTCCGCATTTATTGTTGGTTAGAGATTTAAATTAGTATAACTATCATTTAAATTTTATAAACTATATTCAACCCAACCTTCTAGTGTTTTCCTCGTAGTTATTGTCCTTACATTAGGGTTAGGGTTGGAGGTGGTAAAGAATGGAGTTGGGGCCCGGCGATGGTGGGAGCGAAGGGTGCGGTGGTAATGGTAGTGCTGGAGATGGAGGGAAAGATCACCGGAGGGACGCTGAATTCCTTCGCCGTGGAGAGTAGTGGTTGAGTGATCGAAGGACAAACTTGTAAATAAGTGGTCTGTGAACTCAGCAAAAGATCTGTAATTTCAAACTTGTAAATAAGTGGTCTGTGAACTCAACAAACGATTTGTGATGACAAACTTGTAAATAAGTGGTATGTAAACTCAGCAACTCCTTTGCAATCACATAATTAATTAACGCCGCAAAGGGAAGGCGTCTCTCTTTTTGCATCACTGTTCATCTCTTTCCGTTGAGAGCGGGAAGTCTAAAACCCCTGAGAGAACCGAGAGCGAGAGAGAAACAATCAGTGACAAAAAAGCAATGGCGACGAGCGTGGCGGAGATAGACGCGGTGGACTTCGAAACCGAGGCGGAAGATCTCATGGACGAGGAGCCGGCCGCCATTTATCCATTCCCCGCGTCCGCTCCCGGATCCGCCATTACCGCCGGAAACAACCTTAAGAAGGCCAACGTCAGAGGATTTCGCGAGGCCGAGGCCGAGGCCGAGGCTCAACGCCAGCGCCGCCTCGCTTCCGGCGGCTTCGACTCCTCCTCAGGCGGCCCGGACCCCAAAGATGTATGCTAGCCTCATGTGTCTGATTTCAATTCCAAATTTCAGTTTCAAATCTAAGTTCCTAGGGTTTCATGTCGATGTATCTCGTTTATTCATTTGAAGTACAGAAATTCCATTGTAGAGAATTGTTTCGGGGTGTTTTCTCCCATCTGGATTGTTGACCGGAGGATGAGAGGTCAACGTGGTCAAAAGGGGACACGTGGGACCTCCGGGATTGGTTGAAGGCGCGTCCGCTCGGTGAGGGACGTGCGGATCTTCGAGTCGGCTTGCCGAAGGGTAGCCTCGGCAAAGCGACGACCTCCTGGTGGTGGAGACGAGCGGGCTCGGGGAGGGTGCTCGCTCCAGCTGGAAAGACGCTGAGCGATAGCCTCGGTGTCGCTGGATCTGCTCGACCTGAATAGATGAGAAATCTCGTCAGGGGGTCGGACCTTAGTTCCGACCAAGTTCACTCCGATGCCTAAGTCAGAACGGATCTGAAGGATGCTCGGTGGGATCGGTATGGCTCACAGAGAGGCTGATACGCGAGTCCTCGGGCCGAGCTGTGGAGAAGAAGTATGAGGTGGAAGACAAGGCAGTGTGAGTAGAATACCTTGGTGTTATGGGTATCCAGGAATTGATCACTCTGTACGTTGTACCTCGAGCCTCTTTATAGGAGTCTTTCCACGTCTGCGCCTCCTCAACGTCCCCCACTTCCGCCCCCATGATCTGCCTCTTTGATGGCGCCTTCATCAGTCATGAAGGTGGGCGTAATGTGGCCCCTTAATGGTGATTAAGGGGACGCACTTTAAGGGGAGCAGTTAGCTCTGGTGGACATGGGCTGGTGGTAGCGCCCGCTCCGGTGCAAGGCCGACCCGACTCCAAGTCTTTGTGGGGTCTTGCCGTTTGGCCCGCTCTCCTTCAGGGCCGCTGGCTTGCGATGTGGGCTTGAGCCGTTCGGTCTTGGCCCATCTCAGAATGGTCGTATCAATTGCTCCCATCGCTCGGGCCGTTTGGATTCTGACAGTTCGGTTCAGGCGAAGTGATTTGTGTGGATTTTGACAAGTGCGTTAGTCGATGCAGCGGCATTAAATGGAAGCCATCACGGCGTTGCTATTCTGAAATTCTCCTCCACCGGGAGCGGGATTCGATGCGCCGCACCCCGCAGGATGTCGACACATGTGCTCAGGTGGACGGCCCGCGATGGAGCGGAGGGCCTCGGGGGAGTGTATAAAGGGAAGCGGTGGCCTAGTAAATGAGGGTTCTGCCTCTTTAGTGCTGTCTTCTTCTTCTTCATCCCCCGTTTCTCCCCCAGCTCTGCCCAACGCCGCGTCATGTGTCCCCCCGTTGTACTCTTCTTCTTCTTCTTCTAGCGTAGGCCGAGCAGTCGCTGTCGACCCTCTCGCTCTGCCCCGAGGATCGGTATCGGAGATCTGTCGTCATGGGGGCGATCTGTCCGGGGTGCCCTCCGAGATGTTGGCGTGGCCGTCGGCGGTTTGTGCTACTTCGATCGAGCGACTGCGTTCCAGTTACCTTCTCCCCCCGTGCTCCGCCCGGGCCCCTGAGAAGGATGAGAGGGTTTGCTTCCCGGGCCGTTGTGAAGTCGGGGTGTATGATCAGAGCTTTCGGTTCGGGCTGCGGTTCCCTCTCCACCCTTTTATCGCCGTGTTTCTGAGGTCCTATGTGCTTGTCCTATGTCAATTTTGCTCCAACGCCGTCGGGTCTCTCTCGAGGTTCATCGTGCTCTGCATGCTCCGTGGGATAGAGCCGACCCTTCACCTCTTCGCCCAATTTTTTCGCTTAAGCCACCACAAGTCAGGCGCCTGACTGTACATCAGTGCCCGTCCGAAAAAGAGCTTGGTGTTGGGGTAGCCATCTTCCTTGAAGCGCTGGAAGGGGGAGTATGTCTTCGTGGGCTTCCCTTCTGAGGTGGATTTTTCGGTCCGATGGGGAAAACGAGCTCATTGACCCTCGAGTTGGGGATCTCACCGACGTAGAAGCTAAGGCGGTTGACACCCTGTTGGCCGTTCCCGTAGCCGACCGGAGGATCGACGTCCTCTTCTCTGATCATGCCCTGAGGCTGACCGTGTGGCCTTGAGGTGAGTCTTCTCGGAACCCTTTGCTTAGAGTGGTTGTCAGGCGAATCCTGCTTGAGCAAGGTTGTCTCTCCGACTTATCCTTTTTTGCAGACGGGTTCGGCCATGGCTCTTCTCAGCCTTCCATTCCGGCCTCCGTGCCCAATCCCAACCTGCGGAGGGGGGATCATGTCTTGGAGGTTCGAAAGAAGACATGCGCTGGGTCTTCCGGACTTGGCGCGAAGCGAGGGAGGGAGCAGTCGCCCCTGGTCCAGGGAGGGGGCGAGCAGAAGAAGGCTCGGGTTCATGTTGTGGTCAGGAACGCTCCCTCCCTTGATGCTTCCGCCCAGCCTTCTCAGACGAGGGATAAGTGGCCTTGGGGCAGGTCTTCTCCGTCCTGCTTGGGGCCGCTCCTGGAGGATTACGAGCGGTCCTTGGGCGTGTTCAGGTCGGTCGAGGCTGATCTTCTGCGGTCCGAGGAGGGGTTACTCAGTCCTTGTTTCCTGGTGGGACTGAAGGAGTCCGTCTTCTCTGACTGTGGGGTCGCGGCACGGCTGGCTGAGAACTGTTGCCTGCACCATGACCAATCCATGTTGGATGGAGTGAGGGGCGACCGACTCGCGGTCTTCGTGATACAGACCGGCCAGTAGGTAGGACCTTGCACGACAACATGCCTAGCTTTCTGTAGGAGCCTCTGACCTGTCCCTTCCCTTTGACGCAGTTATCCTTGGTCGGTCTTTCGATGAGGCACCAATTCGTGGCGCTCGCGGATGCAGGGGCATGCCACGCCAAGAAGTCGATAGCCGAGGAGGGCGCTGACGAGGTGGTCCAGGATGTCGAGGTCCGCATCAGGTCCTCGGAGACCCGAATGGCCGAGCTCTTGTTCGACTTGGAGAGGTCGGACGTGGAGAGGGCTTTGGCGCTGGCCGAAAGCTGAAGGCTGAGGATCGGATCGCCGAGCTGGAGAAGGCTGTCGAGGCAAGAGCGGTCGACGGTCTGGCAGAGGAGGTTGACATCACGGAGCTTGAAAGGCTCCTGGGAGCGGAGGAGGAGCGGGAGCGAGCTCTCTTGGCCAGGCTCAACACAGTCTCCCGAGAGGGTAAGAAAGAGCAGGCAGAGCACCAACGCCAAGTTGCCATCCTCGAGGCCCGGATTAGGGAGTTGGAAGCGGTGGATCCCGGGCGCGTCGCCAAGGAGGCCGTGGATGAGTATGACACGTTCTTCGTTGCCGGGGCGATGTACGAGGCATTTGAGAGGGGGTTCGCCCGTTGTCGGTTTGAGGTTCATCGGAGGTTCCTGCACTCCGGGGTTCAGTTCGAGGAGCTCTGGATGGATTCTGAGGGCGAGGAGGAGGTCGACGCCGACCGCCCCGAGGGTTCCGATCAGCCGGGTGGCGCTCCCGCGATTGCTTCAACTGCCAAGGAAGAAGGAGGGGCTTAACCCATCAGCTTCTCTTCCTTTTGTCTTATCGGTTTGTATATGATTTTTTGGCTTTCTGTACTGTACATGTCCACGTTTGACCAAAATCCTTTCTGAAAAAAGTTTCTTTCTTTCACTTGTAATGGTATGCACCCTCCCGCAATTCCGGTCGAGATGTTAGAGCGTACGGGTTTGGGGAATCGGGTTGTCCTATTTGACGATCGGTCCGCCAAGCTGATGCCCAAGGGAATGTTTCCCGGTTCGTGGCTGAACGGACGTTCGGCCTGCCAAGGGTTATCCTTGGACTCAAGGTCGAACGAGTGATCGTCCTGCTGGAGGACTTGCATCCAGCTTTACGGTTGATCGGGTGATCGGCCTGCTGGGGGAGCTGCCTCGAGCCTTATGGTCGGTCAGGTCGGTCGACCGACTGGAGGAGCTACCTTCAGGCTTACGGTCGGTCGATTGATCAACCTACTGGGGGAGTTGTCCCCACCCTTATGGTTGATTGGATAACCGGCCCGCCGGGGGAGTTGCTTACAGCCTTACGGTCGGTCGGATGGGTCGGCCGGCTGGGGGAGCTACCTCCAGGCTTACGGTCGATCGATTGGTCAACCCGCTGGGGGAGTTGCCTCCAGCTTTATAGTTGATCGGGTAACCGGCCCGTCGGGGGAGTTGCCCCCAGCCTTATGGTCGATCGGGTCGGTCGAATGGCTGAGGTAGCTACCTCCATGCTTACGGTCGATCGATTGATCAACCTGCTCGGGGAGTTGTCCCCAGCCTTATGGTTGATCGGGTAGCCGGCCTGCTGGGGGAATTGCCCCCAACCTTACGTTCGATTGATTGGTCGGTCTACTGAGGGAGTTGCCCCAGCCTTACGGTCTATCCGCGGGTTGGCCCGCTGGGGGAGTCGCCCTCGGCCTTACGGTCGAGCGGTGATACGTCCGCTGGGATTGTTCCCTGCCGTGCCTGCAGAACGACTAGATGTAGGAAGGGGCTCTTCTTTATTCATGGTCGTTTTTCGGTACATTTGCTTGGAGGGGGTAGTGTTGGATACACTCACTGGTAGTACTTGCGCATGTGCTCTGCGTTCCAAGCGTGAGTCAACGTCTTCCCTCCTAGGGAAGAGAGCCGGTATGTAGCAGGGCCAAGGACCTCGGCAACCTTATAGGGCCCTTCCCATTTAGCAGCGAGCTTCCCCTTGCGGGCGATCTCCGTTTTAAAGATCGCTTTCCTGAGGACCAGATCTCCTGGGTGGAAACTCCTTTCTTTGACCCGGGAGTTGTAGTAGCGGACCACTTGGTGTTTTTATCGGACGATCGAGGCCAGGGCCTGGTTCCGCCGTTCGTCCACAAGCTCTAAGTTGAGCTCCAAACCTTTCGAGTTTCTTTCTTCGTCAAAGTTTCTGAGGCGGAGGGATTCCTCGCCCACCTCAACGGGCACAACCGCTTCGGCGCCTTAGGCAAGCATGAAGGGGGTCTCTCCTGTGGCTTCCTTATGGGTCGTTCGGTATGACCAGAGTATCACTGGGAATTCATCCGGCCATTTCCTCTCTGCCTCCGTCACTTTTTTGCGAAGTGGCTCGATGATGCATTTGTTTGCGGCTTCGGCCATTCCGTTAGTTTGGGTGTGTGCCACGGAGGCAAACAGAAGCTTGATCTTCCACTGGGCGCAGAAATCTTTGAATCCCGCTGAATCGAACTGTTTCATATTGTCAGTGACAATGGATCGAGGAATCCCGAACCTGGAGATGATGGAGTTCCATACGAAGTCCTTTGCTTTCTTCCAGATGATGGCGGCCAGTGGCTCGGCCTCGATCCACTTGGTGAAGTAATCCACCGCCACAATCAGGTACTTTCTCTGTCCTCTCTCGGAGGTGAAGGGCCCGAGGATGTCCAGACCCCACTTGGCGAATGAGACGTGGCTAATTATCGGGACGAGGTCTGACGGGGGAGATGAGCCGAGCCTGGCGAACCATTGGTATTCCAGACATTTCTGAACGTGCTTAGTCAAGTCCTTGACCAAGGTCGGCCAATAATAGCCTTGTCTTAAGATTTTCATGGCGACCATCCTGTCCCCGTGGTGATTTCCACAGATCCCTTCGTGGATCTCCCGGATGGCGTAGTCGGCCTCCTGCGGCCCGATGTACTTGAGGTAGGGAAGGACGTCGGTCTTTGTCCAGCGCCTTCTGTACATGACCCCTTCATGGAGCACGTACATGAGGGCTTTTCGTTCAAGTGCGTGGCGTTCGTCCTGGAGCACGTACCGGAGGGCTTTCCGTTCAAGTGCGCGGCGTTCGTCTTGGTCCGTCGGGACTTCTCCCGTAGATAGGTACCGTACGATTGGATCCATCCAGATGGGCTCTACGTCGATGACCATTAGCTCTTTCACCTCCGTACTGGGGGTTCGAAGGTGGTCGACATAGATTGCGCGACCCAACTCCTTAAGAGAAGATGAAGTCAGCTTGGAAAGGGCGTCGGCGCGGGCGTTCTCCGATCGCGATAGGCGGAGGGTCTCGACGTGTTTGAACCTGGACGGCTCGGTCCTGGCCGAGGCCAAGTAGCGTTGCATCACCTCCTCCCGATCGTCGTAGTCCCCTTGCAGCTGGTTGATGATGAGTTTGGAGTCGCTAACGAGGCACATGGAGTCCGCTCCCAGGGCCAGAGCTAGCTTTAGGCTATTGATTGCGGCCTCGTACTCAGCCATGTTGGTGGTGGCCGGGAACTCGAACAGGAGTGCATACTCGGCGGTGTGTCCCTCGAGGGTCCGGATGACGATGCCGGCTTCGCTCCCCGCCCGAGTCGCCGAACCATCCACGTTGATTACACATGCATCTTTGCCCCCTGGTTGATCGGTAAGAACGACGTCAGCCAAAAGGAAGGACAAAGGTTGAGGCGTTACCATGTCTGGGTCCCCGTCCTCGGGGCACTCCTCCATTGATAGTGCATTCAGCGATGAAGTTTGCTAGTGCCTGTCCCTTGATGGCGGTCCGCGGTTTGTATCGGAGGTCGAACTCGCTCAGCTCTACTCCCCAATTCAGCATCCTCCCCATCCGATCGAACCTCTTGAGGTTTCGCTCGAGCTGGGAGTCGGTTAAGACCATGATCGTGGGCTTGAAAGTAGGGGCGGAGTCGACGCGTCCAGAGCACAAGGACATATGCAAGTTTCTTCATGGGGCTGTATCGATCCTCCGCATCCCTCGGGATTCGGCTAGTGTAGTACACCGGCCTTTGCACCCCGTCGTCTTTACTGATCAGCACCGAACTCACTGCTTCTCCGGTGCTGGCTAAGTAAAGGCTCAGAGGTTTCCCTTCACTGGGCTTGGAGAGGGGTGGGGGGCTGCGGAGGTATTCCTTCAGCTCGCCGAACTTCCGAGCGCAGCTCTCGTCCCATTCTACAGCTTTCCTCTTCTCGGCGGGTTCGGTGAGAGCCTTCCTCAGGGTCCTGAAGAATGGGAGAGATCTCTCAGCGGATTTGGACAGGAAGCACCCCAGAGCAGCGGTCCGTCCGTTCAGCCTCTGCAACTCTTTGATTGTCGTCGGCTCCCTCATGTTGACCAGGGCCTCGATCTTGTCGGGGTTGGCTTCAATGCCACGGTTGGTAATCATGAAGCCCAGAAATTTGCCAGACCTCACCCGAAACGTGCATTTAGTGGGATTGAGCAGGATGTTATGCCTTCGCAGCTACTCGAAAGTTTCGCGAAGGTCGGTGATATGGTCGGCGGGGTCCCTGGACTTGACCAACATGTCGTCCACGTAGACCTCGTGGTTTCTCCCTATCTGGGAGCCGAAAACCCGGTTGACCATCCTTTGGTAAGTCGCCCCTGCATTCTTCAGGCCGAAGGGCATCTTCTTGTAGCAGTAGGTCCCCCGGTCGATGATGAATGAGGTCTTTTCTTCGTCTTCCAGGTCCATCTAGATAGACCTGGTTGTAACCGAAATAAGCGTCCATGAAGCTGAGCATCTCGTAGCCAGAGGCGTTGTCCACGAGATGGTCGATGTGGGTTAGCGGGTAGCTGTCTTTGGTGTAGGCCTTATTGAGATCGGTGAAGTCAACACACATTTGCCATTTGCCGCTAGACCTTTTCACCATCACGATGTTGGCAAGCCATTTCGGGTACCAGATCTCTCGGATGAAGCCTACATCAAGCAGGTGTCACGGGCGGATTGTTTAGCAACTTGACTCTCCCAATCCCGTGCGGCACTTAGCTCACTCACCCCTCTTTAGAATGGCTAAGTCAGCCTAACTCTCACACTCACTCTCAAGAAAGAACTTAAGAGCACAAAAGAACTCAAGAGAACTTGGAGAATGCCTTGCTTGTATTGCTTCAACTCTTGGATGGTTACAAATGCCTCCCCTTGCCCCTATTTATAGGTGAGGCTCCCTTACAACCAATGGTGGAGATTAAGGTTCTAGAGACTTCCTATATCCAATGGCTAGGATGAGTTTCTAGATCCTTCTCCATAATTCCCTCTTTTAAAGAATACAAAAGAATATCTAGGAACATTCTAGATACAATTATTTACAAGCATGCCATGGGAAGGTTCTAGATAATGCCACCTCATGTGCCAAATGAGTGCCACGTAGGAGATGACGTGTCGATGACGTGGCGTCCGTGACATTCTCCCCCACCTATTTCAGCGATGCCCTCATCGCTTGGCCTTCTCCTTGCGGAATTCCTCTATCAAGTCTCCAAATTGCCAAAGCGCTTTTGCCGGCTCCCAGCTACTCTCGCTCTCTGGCAATCCCTTCCACTTGACGAAGTACTCCAGCCGTGGATGGTTGTTGGTCTCCCGAACCACCCTATCTGCGATGATTTCCTTGGCCTCCTTGTTGAACTCTGTCCGCACTCCTGCCGGCGCACGAGAAGATTTCCCTCGGCTCGAGTCCCCCGGATCTCCATGGTATGGCTTCAACATACTCACATGGAAGACTGGATGGTACTTGATGTTTGGAGGAAGTTCCACCTTGTAGGCGACGTTGCCCACTCTCTTGATGATTGGAAATGGGCCTTCATACTTCCTTATCAGGCTCTTGTGCAGTCCCTTGTGCCGATCCAGTGTCGAAAGCCTGACAAGTACCAAGTCCCCCACTTGGTATTCTACGTGTCTTCTCTTCTTGTCTGCCCATTTCTTCATCCTCTTTGCGGCTTTGCTAAGGCACGATTTCGCCATCTCATTCTGTTCTTGCCATCCCTTAGCAAATTTGTAGGCCGCCGGACTACTCCCCTTGTAGCCCGTAGCTATGGCGTTTGGAGTGAGTGGTTGTTGACCCATCACGATCTCGAATGGGCTCTTCCCGGTCGACTCACTCCTCTGTAGGTTGTACGAGAACTGTGCCACATCCAGCAATTTCGCCCAGTCCTGCTGGTTGGCACTCACATAGTGCCTCAGGTACACCTCCAGTAAGCCGTTCACCCTCTCCGTCTGGCCATCCGTCTGAGGGTGGAAGCTGGTGGAGAAGCTCAAGTCAGATCCCAGCAGTCTGAATAGCTCTGACCACAACCTCCCTGTGAAGCGAGCATCCCTGTCGCTTATGATGGTCTTCGGTAGCCCCCAATACTTTACCACATGCTTCAGGAATAGTGGGGCTGCTACCTCCGCTGGACACTTCGCTGGTGCTGGAATGAAGATCCCATACTTTGAGAATCTGTCGACCACCACCATGATGATGTTGCATCCCTCGGACTTTGGTAACCCCATGATAAAATCCATGGAAATGCCTTCCCATGGTCTCTCCGGAGTCGACAATGGGTCGAGAAGTCCCGCTGGTGCTCTCTGCTCCACCTTGTCTTGTTGACACACAAGACAAGTCTTCACATAGGCCTCAATGTCGTCCCGCATCCGAGGCCAGTAGTAAGCGTCCTCCAGTAGTGCGAGTGTCCGATGCACTCCTGGATGCCCCGCCCATGGAGAGTCGTGACATTCCTTCATAACTTCACGCCTTAGGTTTCCGAACGATGGCACGTACACCCGCGATCCCTTGGCGTAGAGCAAGCCGTCCTCCAGCCAGAACCTCCGAGTCTTTCCTTCCTTGGCGTACTCCACTAGGGACTTTGCCGTTGGATCTTGCATTATGCCTTCTTTTATGCGATCGAGCAAGGAACTTTGTGGTCGGCTCACCATTGCTGCAAGTTCCGTCTTTCGACTTAGTGCGTCCGCCACCAAGTTTGCTCGGCCCGGTTTGTACTCCAACGTGTAGTCGAACTCCGCCAAGGAGTCTTGCCATCTTGCTTGCTTGGGGGACAGCTTCTTCTGCGTCTGGAAGTAGCTAGTGGCCACGTTGTCTGTCTTCACTACGAACTTAGAACCAAGTAAGTAGTGCCTCCATAATCGTAAGCAGTGGACCACCGCCGTCATCTCCTTCTCTTGCACAGTGTACCGCCGTTCGGTGTCGTTTAGCTTCCGACTCTCGTATGCGATGGGGTGCCCATCTTGTATCAACACCCCGCCGATGGCGAAGTCACTCGCATCGGTGTGGACTTCATAAGGCTTGCTGAAGTCTGGGAGGGAGAGAACCGGCTCCTCTGTCACCGCTCTCTTCAGTCCCTCGAACGCTTCCTGGCACTTCGGGCTCCAGTCCCAAGCCCGATTCTTCTTCAGCAAGTCAGTCAGTGGAGCCGCGATAGCCGAGTATCCCCGAATGAATCTCCGGTAGTAGTTTGCCAACCCGAGAAACGACCGCAGCTCAGTCACCTTGGTGGGAGGTTCCCATTCTTGGATGGCCCGAATCTTCCCTTGGTCCATTCGTATCTGGCCCCGTCCGATGATGTGTCCCAAGAACACCACCTCCTTCTGTGCGAACGAGCACTTCTCCCTCTTGACGTAGAGTTCGTTTCGACGAAGGGCCTCGAACACTTGCCTCAAGTGCTCCTGATGCTCCACAATGTCTCGACTATAGATCACTATGTCATCAAGGTATACTACGACAAAGCGATCCAGGAAGGGCTCCAACACTTTGTTCATCATTGTGCAGAAAGTAGCAGGCGCATTTGTGAGTCCAAAAGGCATGACTAAGAATTCGTACGATCCATACCTCGTCACGCATGCCGTCTTGGGCTCGTCTCCTTCGGCGATCCGCACCTGGTAGTATCCTGACCTGAGGTCCAGCTTGGTGAAGTACCTTGCTTGTCCCAGCCGATCGAACAAGTCCGCCACCAAAGGTATTGGATACTTGTTCTTTACCGTAACTTTGTTGAGCGCCCGATAGTCGATGCACAATCGGAGAGATCCATCATGCTTCTTCTGGAAAAGCACGGGCGCACCGTATGGAGCTTTTGATGGCCGAATGTACCCTGCATCCAGCAGGTCCTTTAGTTGCTTCCGAAGTTCCTCCAATTCCGGTGGAGCCATCCGATATGGTCCCATTGCTGGTGGTTGCGCACCCGGCATTAGCTCGATCTTGTGGTCCACCTCCCTCTTAGGTGGTAGCTTGCTGGGTAGCTTCTCAGGCATAATGTCTTGGTACTCCTCCAAGACCGATTGGATCTCCACGGGGACCTCTTCGTCTTTGGTTGGGCCTCCCTCCATCTTCACCGCAGCAATGAAGGTAGGTTCGTTCCTCCGAACACCCTTCGAAAGTTGGATAGCCGAGAGGATCTTGCTTGACAAGGTCTTTTCTCTTTGTATCGGAATCGTACAGGCCTTGCCTTCGAGGAAGCACATAGTGTTGGCGTACGGGACCAACACTGCCTTCATCCGATCCAAGAACTCCAACCCAATGACTGCATCAAAGTCATCCATCCCGATCACCGTCATGTCCACCGGCCCCGACCATTCCCCCATCTTCACTGGGATTTGTCGTGCCATTCCAACGATAGGAGTGGGTTCTGAGTTGACGGCCTTGATGACCCCTCTCTCCTTAGCCACCGCAAGCCCCAAATCCCCGGCCACCCTACCAGAAATCAAGAAATGGGAAGCACCAGTATCAAGAAGAGCTTTGAAGACCTTACCCGCGATCTCCGTCTCCACGAACATTGGCCCTCTTGGCCCTTCATCCACCTTGGCATGAATGGCATTGAGTAGCCGCAACGAGTTCACTCGCATCTCCTCTTGTTGCTTCTCTTCTTCCTTCTGGATCAAGGCCGCAAGATTGGACTTCTTTGGACATTCTCGAGCCTTATGGGGACCATCGCAGAAGTAGCATTGGAGTTTTGGACGATCCTCCTTGGACCTCTCAGTGTACTTGCCCTTCCACTGGCTTGGCTTGGGGTGTGAGTCTTTGGACTGCTTCTCTTTCTCTACCCCACCTTTGCCATGGTTCAACTTCTTTTCCTTTGGCTTGCCGGAGCAGGATTCCATCTTCCTGAACTCGATCAAAGACTCTGCTACGGCCATAGCCTGGGCAAGGGTCTGGACTCCCCGCCTCTGAAGCTCCATCTTGGCCCAACCCGCGAGACCATCCATGAAAGCAAAGAGCGAATCCTTCTCGCTCATGTCGGGAATCTCAAGGAGCAATTCTGAAAATTCCTTCACATAATCCCGAATAGAACCCTTCTGAGTAAGGCGGCGAAGCTTACCTCGTGCTTCATCTTCTGCATTCTCGGGGTAGAATTGCTTCTTGAGTTCCGCCTTGAACTCTTCCCAAGTGTTGATGGTGCACGTTCCCTTCTTTATGTCTTCTGACCTTCTACGCCACCACAACGTAGCAACATCTTGGAGGTAGAGTGGAGCCGTGAGGAGCTTGGATTCATCGTCCTTGATCCTCATAGCATCGAAGTACTTCTCCAAATTCCATAGGAAATTATCAAGTTCTCGAGCATTCCGCGTACCTCCATATGGTTTTGGCTTGGGGACGTCTACCTTCGGCAAGAAGGGATGGCTGACGACCGCTCCACTCGCCCATGCCATCTTTTGTTGGTTGAGCTCGCCCTTGAGCTCTCCCAACTCCTTCATAAGAGCCTCCACTTGTGCCTCCAGAGTAGCGTTCCTTTGCTCCAAGAGATCGTCCTTCTTCTGGAGCATGTCCACGGTCGAGTTCAAGACCGTCAGCATCTCCTCACGAAGCTCGTCCCTCCCGGACCGTAGCTCCTCGATGCTTTCCTCCATGGTCTCAAACTGTTCCTTCGCTTCAGCCACGGTGAGCTCCGCTTTGTCCAACCGTGCCTCGAACGCCGACATGATGTCCCTGGACTTCTCTC
>JAULAV010005446.1:0-25000 GCA_030789695.1 Scilla litardierei
AAAGAAAGATAATAGCGTGAGACAACCACCTTGCTAACGGTGGAAAAGTGTTGGAAAATGTGGGGTGAAACTACCTTCCTAGCCTACGCACTAAGGGTGGAGAGCCGAATCGATGAGCAACGAGGAGGACTCGTGCGGAGTGTATGCGAGTGAGGTCGTGGGTGCAAGGATTCATCCCAAATATAACTCAATTGATCGCACGGCTAAGGGACAAACAATCAGATGATGCGGCATTTCATCGAACACATGGGGTGCAATAAGTAGTGAATGAAACTTATGTGAGAAATAAATAATGAGCACAATAGAGAGGGTCCACTAGGATGAGCCTCCATTTGGATTGCCCACTATGGTTCCAACAAACAAACCAATCTCAAAGTTTCATCCACTAATTTAGAACATGAAAATATGCTAGAGGTGAAATTCACAACCCAGCAACAACAACAAGCACAACACAACCACACAAGAGAGATCTAGACCTTCATGATAAAAAAGAGAAGTTTTTACTCAAAACTATCATCCGATTACAAAACAAAAAATTAAATCAAAATACACAAGAGAATAGAAAGATTTCACCCCAAGTGTCACTCCAAGATGAGATCTTCCACTCTCAAGTGCCCCTCCAAGCTCCTCAAGCTTTATAACCTCCCCCAAGCCCTAGAATTTCAGTAGCAGGAAGAATCAAGCAAAAAACAGCTTAAAAAGTGGAGACTCCCTTAGGAGTCGTCCAACATCTCATATTTATAGCCCCACAAAACCCTAACAGTTCGGGTACAAATACCCACTAAAATTGCTGAAAAAAGGCCACCCAATCGGGTGGAAGTTCACCCGATCGGGAGGAAACAAACAAAGAAACTGCTGAAAATGAGCTCACCTGTCACGGTCGGTTTTCGATCGTACTCTTTACGTGCACGTAGTCTTGTTCGTGCACGTATTTATTTTAGACTTTGTCTGTATCCGAACCCTATAGTGTGATATGCCGTTGTGACCCTCTCGAAGAATATTAAATTGTGGAATTAATTTGGAACGTCATTTCACGGGTCGTTCTCCCATGATTTGACTTTGTTTGATGAGACGTCGCGATTTTCACTTTTGTCATGAGGCCTTTCTATTTTTAGTTTCGTTTCTCGTCGTCGAAATTGTGATCCGTCTTCTTTGTTATGTTTCTCTCGTCGGTACGGTCACCCCAATATTTATCTTACAATTTTCGAGCCCCGTTTGACCCACTTTCACTTTTCCCCAGTTTAAATATCGGTTAACCCTAAGTTTCATATGGGTTCTTTTCCCCAATAATTCATTAATAATAATGTTAATCTCCCCTAATGTTGACTTAGCCCAACCCGGGTTACACATGCCTTGGCCGCACATACCCATGCGCAGGAGAGAGAGTGAGGGAATCTTGGGTTTTAATTTAGAAAATAATAATTTTAAAAACCCTAACAAACCTAACAAATAACCCTAACCGAGCAATCACGTGAGCCCCTACTCTATTTATTTAGCCCTAGGGTTAACTTCTCCCAGCAACCAAACAAAACACGCAGCCGCCCTCAAAAATTTTCGCAGCAATGCAAAAACCCGCGCCGCTCTTCTCCATCGCACGTTTCTGCTCCCTCAACCGCCGTCGACCAGCCTTGGACATCGCCCCGACGTTCCTCCGCCTGCCTACACCGCCGTGGGTCCTGTTCCCTACCGGAAAAGCCCCCAGGCGCCGGTTCACAACAGTAGCAGCGCAGCAGCAGTCGCAGGCGCCACCGCAGCCGCCACCGCAGCCGCTGCCGACCGCCACCGTCGCCACCGTGAGTCGCTTTCCGACGTCCCCGTCAACCCCCAGGCCCCTGCTGCCGTCTGGGATCCGCCTCAGGCCGTTCAAACTCGGAAACAGTGATCCCTCTCGCTGTTGCGCGTTTATAACGACATTCCGACGCGTCGTATCGCCTCCCGTCGTTTCCGCTCGCTGTTGGGTTCTTCCGACAGCCCTCTACCTCTCCTAGAGGTGTTTTTCGATGTCACTATCATCCCTTACGACACTCAACATCGTAGTCTTCGTGTACGTCGACCCGTTCGTCCCCGTTCGTCGTTACGGCTTCCCGTGAGCCGTAAAACATCAACCGATCACTTTGCTCACTGTTTGGAATCTATTCGCTGATCTCGTCGCTGTCCAAGGATTGGCGTTCGTAGGAATCTATTTTGGAATCTGGAATTAGGAGCGTTTTCTTATTCCAACCCCTGGCGTCGCTACCCGACGCCAGTGTAGATCTCGCGGTGTGTAAGGGTAATTTTCCGATCACTTAGGACCTCCAACCAATGCATGCTAATCAAGATTAAAATCGGTATTTTAGTTGCTTAATAAATCACTAATGAAGATAATTTAAACTGGGACTGTAGGTTGGTGAATCCGATCACATATGTAGATTGGACTGGTCGGACGGTGTTTGCAGAACAACTGATTGTATGCAAGTGAAACTTGCCAAACTTGTGTTTTAGGCCACGTTTTAGGCCATCCCCGTTTTTAGCGTAAAAGAGACTAGGCGACGAAATGATACTCGCCATAGACGCAATTTTAAGATCTAGCTTGACAACGAAGCTAGATCTGACACCCTGCCATGTCATTCATTCATTTCGCCTGCCACGTTTAATTTCCATACCTGTACGCTCTTTACTTTTGCTCTGCCATGCCTGTGATGTTTAAATTCCTTATCTGTATGCACATTATTTGTAATCTTGCCATGCCATGCATCATTCCATGCTTGAATGTTTGTTTTCGTAGCACACGCTACTTGTACTTCCTTGTTCAGGCTAGGCACCTACGTTGCAGGCACAACCCTATGCCAAATACACTTCCTGGCTCGTGATCCAGAAGCGGGCTACATGTGTTGGTCAAAAGCCAATGCCCGATTACACGTGGAGGGGTAGGGTTAAGTGACCACTCAGCGTAGAAGTGTGCCCGTACAGCCACTTCAGCTGTAAGGCGTAAACTCTGTGCACGACTTGTTTACTTGACTTGTAAATCCATGTGAATGGTTAGTAGCTTCGCTACCCATGCCATGTCATACTTGTTGTACTTTATTACTTGTTGCATTCATATCTTAAACTGCCATGTCATCGCATACTTTTAGAACTGCTAGGTTGTTTCATTTCTTTTTAGTTTCCTTGCACAAGTCTCTTGTAGACTTGCTGACATGCGCCCTCGTCTCTTTTGGGTGTCGCATGTTAGTTGCTGAGCCAGAGTCCGTTGCTGAGGACAAGGAGTTTGTTGACGTTGAGCTCGGGTCCACTGTTGACGTGGAGTACGAGGACACTGGCGACCAGTCGTAGAGATTTCTTTTGGTGTTACTTTCAGCTTAGTTCTTGTTAGGTTGTTGGTGCGTAGCGCCCTTTCTTTCTGTACATTTGTTTATTTTTGTTGGCCATGCTTGGGCCTTTTAGACTCTTTTTAGCCTGGTGGCTTTTCTGTGATGTGGACTTTATTTGTGGACATTCTAAGATTTGGATTTTAATATCTCTCTTTCGTTAATATTATTTTTGTTCTGTTTCGTAATTGCAAGGACATATACTTGGTTATTCCAGACGCTTTACAGAATGTAGCCTCACAGCTTCAAGTCTGAGCGGACTTTTCACGTCTCATCTTCCTTCCATTTATGGGAAGTGGGTCGTGACATCACCCGGTCAGGTGGATAGCCCACCCGATCGGGTGGAAATTAGATTCCAGACAGCCCAGAATTTCAGCACCCAGCAGCGCTCAGAAAATTCCATAAAAATGTAGAAAAATCGGATTTGGGCATACGACCTATCGTTGGAAATCTGACGACGATGCCGACGCTAGAAAAATAAGATATTGCCAAACTCCCACTGGAACGATAGTAGATCTTCAATGAATACAGCAGCAGTGCACGAAAGGAGAAGAAAAGCCACCCGATTGGTTGAAGTGTCAACCGGTCGGGTTCTTTCCCAAAATGACCCGAGGAGATGACCCGATCGGGTGAGAGCTGATATATAGTCATCTTTGACGAATGGCTCTCGGGATCTCGTGCGACACTTTCCGTTGCTCCGGAAACTTTTGATGTTGGCCATATGTGTCCCATATACTAGTAATGTCGTCAAAATCCCCCAAGCTCCAAAAAATCATGGAAAAATTCCAGAAAATCCAGAAAATTCCCAAGAGTACCTAAAAAATAAGAGGAGCTAACATTAGTCCATAGAAATCGTATTTTATGTATAAAAAGAGAATAGGCTTTAATATAACACAATATCTCAAAAACGCACGTATTAAAGCCAATATTAACATGATATACATAGACAAGTCGTTTTGCAATCGCAAGTTCAATTAATAAAGGAGAGATAAAGGCGAAACTACAACCAACTAAGCTAACGGTGGAAATGCACGTGAAAATGTGGGTGAGACAATCTACCAAACCAACATCCTTGGGTTCGAGAATCTGAGAGGCAAATAGGCAAGGAAGCTTGTGTGGTGTGTGGGAATGAGGTTGCTAAGCATATGGGTTCAATCCGAGAATAACGCAATTGTCTTTTCGGCTAAGGAAAGCGCAATCGGTGGATGTGGCATTTTAACAAACACTTGGTGTGCAATGAAAGTAGGATATGGAAAATCGAGATAATAAAAAAAACATATATGAATGGTAGCACTAGGCAAACTCCACTCTAGGGATACCCACTAGGATCCCTAATTCAAAGTATATCCCAAAAAATACTACCACATAAACTTTTAAACATGCAAGATTGAAATTCTGTAGCCCAAGCAAGCAACATCATCACACAACCACACACAATGAGATCTAGCTACTCATAGCAATAAAAGAGACATTTTCATCTCTAAAAACCATCATCCAATATTACTACAATAACCAAAATTAAATACACAAAAAAAGGGAAGAGATCACCAAAGATTTTTCTTAAGAAAATACAACTTTCCCTCCAATGATTGTGCTCCTCCAAGCTTTTTTGCTCCTCTCCAATGGCCTCTAACCCTAAGAATGAAGAAGAAGGAGAGTAGAATATGGAGAATAGAGGGGGAGAAGCCCTAGAAATAGGCTCGGAAATTCGGGTCTGGAAACAGCACTAACGGGTCGGATCTGTGCCCAAAACCCGCAACTAATGCCCAAATTTGCAGAAATAGGGGCCACCCGATCGGGTGGAAACAAACAAAGACACTAAACTGCTGAAAATGGGCTCATCCGGTCATGTAGATAGCCCACCCGATCAGGTGAAAATCAGATTCCAGACAACCCAGAATTTCAGCACCCAGCTGCGCTCAGAAAATTCCAGAAAAAATATAGAAAAATCGGATTTGGGCATACGACCTATCGTTGGAAAGCTGACGACGATGCCGATGGTACAAAAATAAGAGATTACCCAAACTACCACTAGAATGATAGCATATCTTCAATGAATACAACAGCAGTGCACGAAAGGAGAAGAAAATGCCACCCGATCGGTTGAAGTGTCAACCGGTCGGGCGAGTTCTTCCCCAAAATGACCTGAGGAGATGATCCGATCGGGTGAGAGCTGATACATAGTCATCTTTGATGAATGGCTCTCGGGATCTCGTGCGACACTTTCCGTTGCTCCGGGGACTCATGATGTTGGCCATATATGTCCCATGTGCTAGCAATGTCGTCAAAATCCCCCAAGCTCCAAAAAATCCTGGAAAAATTACAGAAAATTCAGAAAATTCTCAAGAGTACCTGAAAAATAAGAAGAGCTAACATTAGTTCATAGAAATCGTATTTTATGTATAAAAAGAGAATAGGCTTTAATATTACATAATATCTCAAAAATGCACGTATTAAAGCCAATATTAACATGATATACACATAAAATACCCAGAAATGGGGGGAAAATAAGCAATTTAAACCCCGAATCAGTTGGACCTCGAAAGGGTAGCTAACTTATTATCCGAAGAGTGACTAAGGCTCGCACTCGAGATGACTCATCCGATGAGTGACTAAGGCCCGCAAAGCCTACGAGGAAAGCCCAACGCTGACTCAGTCAAGGCCCACCAACCAGTCACCTGTTGCACTCCCACCAATTGAACGTGGGATTGAAGGCGAGCTCATAAATAGCGGGAACGTGGGCTACGGTTGCCCCTATTAAGGGGGGAGATCATGTCAACATAATTGGTGACCATTATTATCCTTCCAACGTCACTGAAAAGACCCAGGAGGCCTATAATTACAGGAGGTTCCAACTCCCTAGGTTCATATAATCTTCTTATCAACTATTGTCTTACCATATGACAATGAATCTCAATTTGTTTGGTCTTTACATGAAATATTAGGTTGTTCGTGATGTATATATCATCCTTATTATCAAAATACAATTGCATATGTGTAGGTGTCTTGAGTCCTAACTAGGATATCAATTATAGAATCCACACCAGTTTACAAATGGTATAGGCTATGGTTTTGTATTCTGATCCAGCATAGAACTAGAAACACAATTAGTTATTTATTATTCCTTTAAGATCCCAAATTATCTCCTATGAAAACACAATAGCCAGTAGTCAACCATCGTTCAAAGGATGAGCTAGCCCAATAATCTGCATATGAGAAAATTATAACTCTACACTATATAGAATCGAAGTGTAAAGGACCTTTACGTGGTCTATAGATTAGACATTAATTGACATGAATAAGTTAACGATCAGGTAAGATAGCATCAGCTCGGAAAAATCTTTGAACAATTCGCGTGCAATATAAATATTTGTTAAACCTCAAATAAATGTGTGTTTTCACGTTCTGCCACCTTATTTTGTTTGGATATATAGCACACATGAAGATTGATAAATAATTCCAAGTTTTGATATAAAAGATGCAAACTGATGACTGCATACTCATTTGCGTTACGTGCCTCTATGCAACACTTCAATAGAAATATCAACTTGATTCTGTGTTTCAGTATGATCTATTTTTCATTATGTAAAACAAGGTCAAATGTAAAAAATAACTAACAAATGTAACAAAATATCTAAACACAAGTCTAAACTCGACGCGACAAGTCAGGAAAGATGTGTAAAGATACAATGGGTTTAGAGGGGGGGAGGCATCGGCGACGACTGTATGTTTGGACTAGGGTCTTAAGTACACGAATATATCATGGCCTAAATTCAAAGATTTTCCATATTGGTACATAGTTCTCTCTAGTCAAATATCAAAAAAAAAATTCCATATAAAGGTTTGTAGTACAATTAACCTGGCCAAATTCAATCTCGACTAAATTTCAAGAAACTCTTCAGAACTGCTATTAATGTTAGGGATTAAAAAAAATCCTAAAAATAATGAAATGTTATGAAGGGAAAAGCGTTGGGTAAAAGGTGTAGAGGGTTATGAGCCACATGCTCATATATATATCTTTCAGTGATGAGTGGATACCCAATGGGCTTATTCACAACACTTCCCCTTATCCAACCAATCATGGAATAAGAGGTGGATTCTTCAATATCCAAGTTAGGATAACTGCCTTGTTAAATAAAGAACAGTTTCTCCATAACTTTCCATGTTTTAGGGATGTGTTTAGGGGTGGATACTTGAGGATCCAGAGTCAACGAGGTTGTCTTGTCAAAACCTTGATTATGGAAAACCCCGTGGGAAAAAACCAATAGCCTAGGGAAAAAAGTACAACACTACTGTTGACTCCTCCTCATCTGACCAAGCTTCAGGCTTACAGATTTCCTATGAATCTGTACATCAGTCTCATATGTATCTATACATTCATAGTTCTCTCA
Source organism: Scilla litardierei (assembly GCA_030789695.1). Taxonomy (NCBI): domain Eukaryota; kingdom Viridiplantae; phylum Streptophyta; class Magnoliopsida; order Asparagales; family Asparagaceae; genus Scilla; species Scilla litardierei. The sequence continues at coordinate 7,739 of JAULAV010005446.1, forward strand.
TCCTGGCCCAGTTTATTTGCTCACACTCCTCATCCCAATCCCACTTACAAGTTTCTCAAAGATACCAATTTGGTAAGCAAATTTGCCAAGTTATTACAAGATTGGATCTTCTGTACCTCAATCTGCTTTTGTTTCTAAATGTCATGCATCCAGAAGAACTTGGGAGAGATATGCTTCGTCTTATCGCCTTTGATGTAGCCGTTCTGTAGTTGGGCTATACATGCTGCATGGTCTTCATAGATTGTAGTGGGCTCAAGAACGCCGGGCTTCAGTCCAGTAGAAGTGAGAATGTGCTAGATCACAGAACGTAGCCAGAAGCTCTCTTTACTTGCTTCATGGATTGTTAGAAGTTCTGAATGTGTGGATGAGACGGTCGTCTTCTTCACAGATCTCCAGGATATGGATGTGTCGCCATAAGCGAACATGTATCCGGTCTGAGACTTCTCTGTATGAGGATCGGATATGTAACCTGCATCAGCATAACCAACTAAACCTGTTGTTGCCCCTTTCATGTAAAATAGACCTAAGTTTATGGACCCTTGGAGGTAGCGCAGAAGATGCTTAACTCCGGCCCAGTGCCGCTGTGTAGCTGCAGCACTATATCTGGCTAGTAAGTTGACTGCAAATGCTATGTCAGGACGAGTACAGTTAGCCAGGTAAAGGAGTGCACCAATAGCACTTAAATAAGGCACTTTAGGGCCTAGTATTTCCTCTCCCTCTTCCAGTGGCCGGAAGGGGTCTTTATGTACATCCAATGATCTACCGACCATATGGATACTAAGGGGTGGCACTTATCCATTTGGAAATTTTTCAGTAAGTTCGATGTATAAGTTGACTGGTATAACAGGATCCCATCGTCAAGATGCTCGATTTGAAGATTTAGACAGAATTTTGACTTTTCGAGGTCTTGCACCTCGAAAGTTTCTGTCAAGCTTCTAGAAATCTCAGTGATCTCTCCGGGAGATCCGATGAGATTCAAGTCGTCCACATAGACGGCTATAATGACAAATCATGTTGCCTTTGCTCTAATAAAGATGCAAGGACAGACTTGGTCATTTGCAAATCCTTGCTTCGCAAGAAATTCGCTCATTCTGTTATACCACATCCTTCCAGATTGTTTCAGACCATATAATGATCTTTGAAGTGTCACTGAGTAGATGTCACGTTGTCTCTCTTTTAGTGATGCAAGCAAAGAATAACTGTCAGGCAATCTCATAAAGATGTCTCGGTCTAAATTTCCATATAGGTATGCAGTCACGACGTCCATAAGCTGTATATCCAAACCTTTTAAGCTGTTAAGCCAATAAGAAATCGGAAGGTGATCGTGTCCATGACCAGGAAGTATGTGGCGTCAAAATCCACCTCTGGACGTTGGGTAAAACCATGCGCTACAAGCCTTGCTTTGTAGCGAACGATCTCATTCTGTTCATTTCTTTTTCTAACAAATACCCATTTATAACCCACAGGTTTTACACCTTTTGGTGTCTGGACAATTGGTCCGAAGACCTTGTATTTTGTGAGTGAGTCCAACTCCACTCCTATTGTCGCTTTCCACTCTGGCCAATCATCTCTGCTTTGACATTCTGTCAGAGAGTGTGGTTCAATATCATCGTCGCAGTCCACAACGTTGATGGCAATATTACACGCAAATGTGTCATCTATAATGGTGCTCTTTCTGTCCCAATACTCCCCAGTTCGTACATAGTATATCGAAACTTCATTTTCCCCCGGTTTTTCCTCTTTTTGAGAGTTTGGAAGAGATGGGGGAGCAGGGCTTAAAGTAGCATCCTGTGGTGATATTGTTTGACCATTGCCAAGTGTCCTACTCTTTCAAGTGACTTGATCCTTGGATCCCGGTAGTCGTCCTCTCTTTTTAAGTGGTCCATCCATCTCTGTTGCAGGCGGATTGCATCCATTTTGCGGTATGTCAATCCTAGCTGGAGTGTTAACAGCAGGGATGTGTGATCTGACAATCTTCTGGTTGTCAGTAAATTTGTCCAGCAAGAGATGGACATTGTTTTGGATATGGAGAATCTTCAGGATCTCCTCCTCACACTGGCTCATGGGCGGATCAAAGTGACTTAATTTCTGAGTATCCCAAGAGATACTCTCAGAAGCTTTAGGCTTCTTGATTTGTAAGCCTAGTCTTGAAAATGATGTTTCATCAAATTCACAGTCTTCTAGGCGTGCCTTGAAAATGTCTCCCGTAAGGGGTTCTAGGAACCTTATTATGGAGGGTGTGTCAAACCCAACATAAATGCCTAGGCGACGTAGTGGACCCATCTTTGTCCTTTGTGGTGGTGCTATGGGGACGTATATTGCACAACCAAATATTCTCAAGTGTGAGACAATTGGTGGTACTCAAAGTGCTAATTGCATATGAGAAGATGACTGACCTCCAGAAGGTCTGTATTTTATTAAAGATGCAGCATGCAATATTGCATGACCCCGTGCATTCACTGGCAACTGGGATTGAAGTAGTAATAAACTAGCAATCCATTGTAGTCTCTTAATTAGAGATTCTGCTAACCCATTTTGGGTGTGAACATGTGCTATAGTATGTTCGACTTCAAGCCCGATGCTTGGCAATAGTCTAGAAAAACTTGGGATGTAAACTCCCCCGCATTATCCAGACGAAGTTTCTTTATCTGGTGATAGGAGAAGTGGGCCCGCAATTTGATTATCTGAGCTAAAAGCTTAGAAAATGAACATAACATGAGTTATAAAGATAAGTAGTGTATGGGGATCAGCCAGTCGAGCTTTGACTTATTTGACTATTAGAAAATGAAGTCTGGCCATCTGTACAATCTAGCAATATAAAGATAACATGAATTATTTGACTATTAAAGTAAAACATCCACGCATTTAATATGAGCAAAAAATTAATTTAGAACTATGGGGATCAGCCAGCCGAGCAATAAAAAGAAAAAGAAAAAGTCCGAAGATACATCCCATAATAAAATAGTGCATAAAATAAAGCAACTTGGGAACTTTAAGAAAAGCTCCTTTCTCTTTATACAAGCGCCTTCATCTCCAGGGAGTGGTCCTTCAGCTTTGACTTTTACATTTATAACCTCACGTACAAGTTCTCTCAAAAAGAAAAAATTGCAGAAAAGGGGAAAAGTGTCGGAAACCTAGCTGATCCCTAAAAACATAGTTCTAAATAGCACATCCACGCAGATAATATATACATATACAACCACGTAGATATATGACATCACCGGCATATATTAAGAAATAATGTTAAAAAATGAAGTGTGTGCTAAAATATTTTAAAGCATTTAATCATGATCCATTTTTTATTTTTATTTATTTTTCCGTCCAACCATATCACAATTTAATATTTCTTTAATTATTGGGCTTTTGGGACCCAAATAATTTAAAAAGGAAATTATGAGAAAAATAGGCTAATTTCCAGGCTTTTTGAGCCATGAAAACAACCGAAATATGGTTAATGGGCCTCCCCCAAAAATAGCCCGTTAAGGGCTAGGGTTTCGAAAAACCCTGGGGAGAGTGGGGGGCCACGTCGGCCACCACGGCAGGCGGCGCCCTGCTGGCGGCGCCCTGCAGGCGCGGCCGCCGCACCCTTTCAGGCGTGGCCGGCCATGCCCTTTTGGGCATGGCCTGGCCGTGCACGAAGGCACGGCCGCCACGCCTTGAGGGCGCGGCCATGGATCATAATAAAAAAATCAATTTTTGGAAGTTTTCTAGACATGCGAATCTAAAAAAATTCGATTTTTACCGTGTTCATGAACTACGTGATCTAAAACATGCAGGTATAGAGGAAAAGCAAGTCTAGATCTTAAAAAATTCGATTTTTACCTTTTAGATTTGGCTATGGAATCTAGCCGACGGTCGATGAAGGATGCCATTTACGCTCCCCGTTGAGAAGAACAATATCTTCTTAAAAATTGACGTTGGTGATGAACTCCTTGAGAGCCGTTGTCTTTTTCCTTCGAGCAGATTCGTGCTGATAATATGTTATGAAGGGAAAAGCGTAGAGTAAAAGGTGTAGAGGGTTATGAGCCCCCTGCCCTCATATATATAGCTTGCAATGATGGGTGGATACCCAATAAGCCCAATAGGCCTATCCACAACATGAAAAAATAAGTATAGACATCGAACAAGTTTTTTTAAAAAATATTTAATATTTGAAATCATTCAACATTGAAAGGAGAGATAGTTCATAAAGAAATTTTTTTAAAATATTCGGTTTAAAAATAATCTAATGTTGTTAATTGGCGGTATAGAATTTCTTAGAAAACACAAAAATTCAAGAAGGGTTTAAGCACAAAAATAGTTTTTAAATGTTTTATCAAAACGATTGAAAGTTAAGATTATTTAACCTTCATTGTTTGTTGGTCCCAAACAGCAAGCATCGTGGAGACTAAAAATGTCTCTTCCAAGTCTCAATAGCATCTTACATTATAGTCAGTTGAAAAGTTGTATGTTGTATGAAAAAAAGTTCAAATAGAGGTTAACATCATTTGTGGTTCAAATCCATATTTTGGCAACCAAAATAAAAATTCCTTTGAATTTCATTTGAGTGTGATACAATCCCCCGAATGAGCTGGAGGGAGGCGAGGCGACCGCGTGGTCCAAAACCGGACTGGGCTCTAGCCTAAAGGGGCCCACGAGCGGGTCAGGGTGCCGCAGCCCAAGACCACCATTCGACAGACGATTGACCCCGCTTGAAGGGGGAAACCGATTCCCAGATCGTGCCTGCCTTGATCACCATTGAAACAACCATTACGTCTGCCTTGATCGTCATTCAAGGGATCATTAATGCGGGCGGGCATGGAGGAAGGAATAATAAAATGCCATAAAGGCGTTGACATGCGGGACTCCTATTAAAGACCCGACAAACATAACACAGAGGACCGAATCCTGGATACTTGAGACCCAGGTATAACATTCCCTCAGACCTTCTTCCACCTCACATATCTCCTCCATAGCTCAGCCTGAGAACTCGTGCTTGGTCTCTCCGTGAACCAAGATCGGTTCCACCGAGGTACTTCTCAATCAAGATCTAAATTAGGCATCGGAGTAGACTTGGTCGGAATCAAGGTCCGACCCCCCGGACGAGTTCTCCATTTTGCAGATCCGGAGAGACGTCACATTGTCGAAGCTTACCTTCAGTGTCACATCGCTCGGATCCGAACTCCCTCATGCCAGAGCCTGTTCGTCCGATCGATCCCGGACAAGCTGCCCTTCGGTGCACCGTCGCTCAGACCCGCACATTCTCACTCAAGTAAACTCTGGGTCGATTGACCCCGAAGGCCGTCCCCGTCCCTCGAGACATCGACAACACTCGGACCTCCGGACTACCACCCAGCGGTGAGAAAACACCCCGAAACATCTGGCACCATCTGTGGCAAACGAATCTTCACCCACATCAAATAACCACACTGAAAATGACTCGGTCGCGCACCAAGGGCTGCAAGAGTGTGGGCACGGCTGCATCAGCTCTGGGCCCTGTCAAGACCAACTTCAGTAAGGCCACATCCAGTAAATGCCCGCCACAGACCGGGGAGTCGAGCACCCGACAGACGACAACTATGGACATAAGCCGAGAGAAGACCGAGGATGACCCTCAGCCCATCTAATTCTCCGAGGAGGACCTGGAGGGGATAGAGTTGCCACACGATGACGCCCTGGTTATCCGGTCGTGATCGACACGTCCGTAGTTCAACGACTGCTCATCGATACGAGAAGCTCATGTGACATCATGTTCAAGTCAACCTTGGAGAAGATGGGATTGCGGGCTAGCGACATGGAGCCTTGTTCGGGCCCCATTAGTCAGCTTCACAGGACATTTCGCCCCAATCGTAGGAATGATCCGCCTCCCGGTAACGCTCGGAGAACCTCTCCACTCGAACACTTTGACGACAGAATTCATGGCCGTGAGGATTGAGTCGGCTCATAACGGGATAATCGGTCGACCACTCCTCAACACAGCCGGAGCTATAGTCTCGACTCTCCACCATCTTACATTAGAAACTATGTTTATTGAACACTTAATGTTTTAAACCCATTGCAGATAATCAGAAATAGTCATACATATCACATACCTATAATTTATGAAAATCCTTCAATATCTAACATTCTCTAATCAAGATTCAAATGCCATCATTTAAAACACCTTTAAAAAATATATTTAAGCAACCTAAGATTTAAATTCAAACAATTTTAAAATTTTAATCTGGGGTGTTTTAGATATTAATTTTTAACAATTAAAATTAATTTAAATTGTGTGTGTATTTATTTCAAATCACTCAGTATGGCCTGCTAATTGGGTTTGAAGTTAAAACTTTCATATCATTGTTCATAAAGATAAAAATATAATTAATGAGCTCAACCAAATGGATGGTGCAACTTGGACCAATTTGGCAGTCAGCAGGTTGAATCAGGTTCTGCGCTTGAAAGACTGATAAGACTGAGTCAAGAATTCTTCCCCACAAAAACACCAAGAATATGAAGAAAGCTAACACTTTTTAAAAGAATCTCTCACTGCATTGACCTCCCATCAAAATGCTATGCATCACAAAGAATCCAAATGAGGAATGGACATGAGTTTGTGCTCCAACATTTGGATGTCTTCTACCGCGAAAACTGCCAGTGCTCTCAGTCAGTTCTAGAGATGCAAAGTTCTGTCAATTCTCAGAGTCCTGATATCAACATTCGACAGTTCCTTTCTGCCCAGAAAAGGAGATAGAACAGTCGATCATCCGTCTTGCTTCACACTCTTGAAGAACTTTTGGTCAGAGTAGGAACATAGTCGTCGCATCTAAAAAGCCGTTGTCAGCTCAGCAAATTCTAATAGCCATAAATATCGTATCAGGGCGAATAACTATGATATGCATCATTTCCTGTAACAACTTATGCAATATTTCATTGCAGCAAACCATACAACATCCAAACTGAGTACAATAGGAAGCCATTTCCCCATGAATAATTCATTGCCACCATTTATTCAGAAACACTAGTAATGCAAACTGACACCATGCTCAAATTCTAACAGTATACTTGGACACAACAATTTTAAAGCTGCATATCTCAGATCAGAACCAGCATCTCTTGAAACTGTTGGTTTCTACGCACCACCGCAGTTGAAAGTGCGGCTGCAACTGTTTCCCACCTTAATGCTGTACGTATGCTTAGGCTTGACGAGAAATGGAGGCAAACGGAGGAGTGTGGTGCACACGCATGAGCCGTCTACCTCTTCCAGCCATCTGCAGCAGTCCCTGTTGGCCCGTGGCTCCTCTTCATGCTCGGTCCCATGCCCGTGTCCACTCTCGCTCCTGTGCCGGTGGGCGCTTCCATTCCCGCCTCTCTGCCTGTGACCATTTCCATTTCTGCGCCTCTGTCTGTGGCCATTCCCATCACCGTGCTGCCTCTGCCCATGGCCATTCCCATTCCTGCGGCTATGGCGACGTTCATTCTCATCCGCATCATCACCATCATTGTCGTCGTCGTCGTCGTCGTCGTCAGAGGCTACCTGAAGGTTGGTCTGATTGAAATCCCTGGCAACTTCAGCAGTTGGCAGAACCGCACAGGCTAGGTTGGCAAGGGCAAACTGGGAGATGCACATCGACTTGAGCTGTGCAACTGTATAGTTGGGAAGAACTGACATCAGGATCAACCCCGCAAGCATCAGCAATGCCATTGATCTCGCCATTGGTTGTGAATTCTTGCTGGCATAGAAGGATGCCTGCTTTTCTTCCTTTTATCGACCTCTTTTGTTCCCGTGCTCTTTGTGCTTGTATGAAGGAATGTCAAGAAACAAAGGTGGGGGACAAACGCATGAACCTAAAAACATTTCTTTATGGGAGTAGGTGTTGAGAGGCTAGAGCCATGTCTTTCACTCCTAGTGATAATACATACTTGTGGAGATTGGTGGGTTGAGGTTAGGTAGGTATTATTAGAACTTAGAAGCAGATGCTGCAAGCATCTTGAGCAAGTTTTTGTTTTGAGTACAATTACACACCAATTCGATTGGAATTAGATCAGAAAAATCACATACCAATTCGATTTGAATCAGATCAAAGATCGGACACCAAATCGCATCTAATCAAATTCCAATACGGGTACTCTCAATGCCTTTTATAATTGGGTCAGAGATCTGACATGAAGTGTGTATCAGATATCCAACGGTTTGCATCAGCTCACGAAGAACATCATGAATATAAAAAAGTTACAGAAACATGGAGGCTTTTCAGAACTATTTACGAACGCTAAGTACGAAGGTTCTACCAGCAATCATATATGAGAAGGATACTACTTCAGGACACACTAAGAAGAAATTGTAAAATCACCAAAGTTAACTGCATATTGCTGGAGTCTATGGGCAAGTGATTCAGTTACGAATTAGTATTCAGACCGCTCTAAACGACCTAACATCTGATAGAAAGTTAATTTCGAATCAATTTTACTGTTACATTTACAAATCAGATTTTTCTGAATGAAGTGTTTTCTGACGAAAGCTATGTAGTAGAGTTATCCATTCTAGTTGCTGATTATCATGTCAAGTTGATAAGAATTAGGTTCTCACGTAATCTGAGTAAGACCAAGGAAACAAGTTAAATCAACTGCCTTCGTGGGGACTGTCCATCAATCATTTATGGGTTTGGATGAATATCAAAGCTTCAAACTACAGGGATTGTATGATCCGGAAGATGAGTTATGACAATCCTTCCATCCACAAGCAAGTGATAACTATATAGGCGGAAAGCAAACAGTACACCATGATTTGCTATCAAGAAAACTCCAATTTCTTTCGTATCTCCTAAAGTGGAAAGTACATGCTGATTTAACACCAACTTCCAGAATATTTGTTATCGGAACCTGTATGGTTGAATCCTCACCTGCTTGGAAGGGGCTTCAGGCCTCGCCATCATTACAGCGATGAACCTGCCATCAACAAACTAAAAGGAGAAATTTCTAAATTAAGAAAGAGAGGTTTAAACATAACAAGGTGTAAAAAATATAGAGGTCCTAGGCTTTTTCAGAAGGCAATGCCAGGAAAAATCAATACCTTTCCATTCATCTCCTTTACAGCCAAAAGTGCATCTTCTTCACGCGCAAACCATATGTATGCCAGTCCCAAAGACTCTTTAGAACCTTTGCTTGTTATAAATTTAACTACAACACCATGATGAAGACAAACTTTTAGTACATAAAAGCATGAATGGATCGGCATACTGAGTACGTTGCAGCATACAAATAAGCAATCAAAACTTGGCTATGTAATGCATGTACTGATGCAATGTTCTGAGAAACAGATTGTATTAAATTTTGCTCCTTTAAAGAAGAAAATATTAAATGGAAACAGTTCACATCTGATCTAGCAAAACGAACATGGACACACATTTCACCTTTGCTGATATCTCCGAAGCAAGAAAAGACATTGACCAAACATCCCTCCGTGGTAGAGCGTGACAATCCTGCAATTATATCAGTGCAATTGCTGAAACTGGTTCGGAAAAAAAAATTGATAGATGCTATAATCAAAACAAGACATCGGAGATTGCATTGTTGCATGCGTCAAATAGCACACTTGAGGACTTGAGGCCCAACCTACTACTTTTGGGCCAGGAATTGAGCGTTTCCTATAAAGCATATTTGCAATAATCTATAGACTTGAGATGGCACCTCTGGACAAGGCTGCACGCTATTAACATTTTTGATCCATTTTCAGGGCTCTCTACTTACAAGGCTGCTAAAAGTCTTGGAAGGCTGTCGGTATGAAATGTCTTCCAATAAACAGGACAAGCAGAGAAGAAACTCAATTTGATCTGTGTTCATCAGCTTCCAAAAGAAAATGCAAAGATCATTATCATGGTGTGTGACCATGATTATATTAAGGAGTCAAGATTTTCAAGGGATGAAGAGAAGACAGAAAAAGCATGTCTACTCCAACAAGCGGGTCAGCGATCCTTTTTTTTCCCATCCTAACAAAAATAAGAACGGAACTGAGATCAATTCCCTTCAATCAAGATACTCTTTGTGCAGAAACTGCTCCACCAAAATATGATGTCTTCCAATGAACTTACACCCATGTCTGGACAGAACTAGCTTTTGAGGCTGTAAGCAGAAACCCATAATAAGCTTAGTTCACACAGGAAGCCCAATATGTGATTCAAATATCACAAAAGGCACTAGTATGCACTTATTTCTAAATAAATAAATAAATCAAAAGAATCTCAGAGTCTCTAAAGTTAACACTCACTTCTTAGTCTTGTTTCTATCGTAATAACTTCCCATGCTTCAGGGAGGCAAATGAGCATACCCCAAGTTTTAGAAAAGTAAATAATCAAGAGACATGATGTTTTTAACAAATCCAACTGCAACAAACTTAAACATTAATCATTTTAGCCAATGTAGGAATGTTATATAGTATTCTCTGCTATGTTTTTATACAAAGATTTGGAATTACATTGTCGATTTCTCCTTCGCTTGGAAAGCAATAGTAGTGTTGGAACCATGGAGTAACTTATTAACCATAGTCTGAGAGAAGGAGCACACTATAAAGGATTGCCTGTTGGAGCACCAAACAAAATGCACACCCAACATCATGAACCCACCGAAAAGAAAACGAAAGAGGAAAGAATCAGGAAAACAAAGCAAACACCCGCCAGCCAACAGCTATCAAGATAAAAAATCAGTAAGTAAACTCCAACAAGATAACACCCCACCCACGACCACATCATATACCTCCCTACGCATCCTATGCACCAACATAATGTTTGGTGGGTGGCACCAACCATAATGTTATAGAATTTATCCCATTTATTTAAGCATTAATAGAACAGAAAATTGATTGTGTGATAATAAGTTTTCAAGAGGAAGCAATTTGTTTACCACTAAACAGTATCAAATCCAAATGTGTGGAATGAACAAATGTTCAACAGCTTTTCCCCAATTTTTCTAGAATATGAAGAAAACTGTAAATCCAGCCAAGAACATACACATTCATTTGAATTGGTCATTTTTGATACACTGCACTAAATCCATCCAAGACCATGTGCGTCCATGAATTTACATGAAATGATGAATTCTCTTAGAAACCGTTCGCTAAATTTCTTTTTTAAAATGCATAATCATCACCTCCACCATCATCAGAGACTTATTCCATCAAGATAGGGTCAGTGATAGAGAACAATTCCAAATTGGAAATCTAACAACGGACCAATTAACAAAGTACAAGATCAAGCAATGCTATATCAGCTAGTGTAAATTCCATTCTTATGTTACCCATAGGAAAGGGATAAGCTTGCACTAAACAATATCCGACTATCTATTCCGAGAATATATTATATAATCGTAGGTTCAAGCCAAATAAGCTGACATCAAGCTATTTCAAACCAAATCAAAATCAATGAGAAGGCATTCTTCTGATTCGTTCAACACCATACTAGGCCATTGTGAAAAGTACAGCACAATTATATACTAGCTGTGTTATCTTTTGCTTATTAAGATGATAACATCATGGGTGACGCGCAATAGCCTGTATCGTCAAACTCGAGTTATGAATGTCTATCCAAGACGTGAGAATATACTGTGTTTACGGGTGTTTTCTCACCACAGCTCGTTGACCGTCGGCTGTGCGGTCAACATGGTCAAGGGGCCGATTTGAGGGTCCCTTGGGTTCGCCGAGCCCGCTTGTTCTCGGGGCTACAGAGCTGAGGGGAGCCTCGGCTCGGTGAGTCGCGCTCGGCCTCGGCTGGGTCGCGCTCGGCCTCGGTCGTATCCGCGTCGAGGGGTAGCCTCGGCGCCTTGCGAGTGGGTCGGTACTTGATCAGTAGTCCACCTGACGACTGCGACGGTGATGGCCGACCGACGCTGAGGGGTAGCCTCGGCGCCTCGTATGTCTTCTTCCTGGACAGATGAAGAAACTCGTCAAGGAGGCCGGACCTAGGTTCCGGCCAAAGCCACTCCGATGCCTAAGTCAGATCAGGGTCTGAAAGGATACTCGGCGAGGGAGATCCGGCTTGTGAGGAAGCCGGAACGTCAACCCAGGCGGCGCGAGTATTGGGGGAGTGATGAAATGGAGTGGCGAAAGCCTAGGTCGTTGATGGAGTACCTCTGTGTTGGTTACCTGAGTTTCGATCCCTTTCTTCGTCGTCCTGGCCTTCCCCTTATAGGGTCCTTCGTGATTGTCCCACGTCCTGCCTCCTCTCACGTCCCCACAATCCGCCTCCGCCGCCTCCCACTCGCGCGTCCTCGTGGGGTGGTCCATTAACGTGTCCGTTAATGGCCATCATGGGATCGCGGATTCAGAGTGGCGGTTAATCCGGCCGAATGGGGGCCAGTCGGGTGTACCCGAGGGCGAGGTGGCTGGGCCTTCCGTTCCGTCCGTGGGCCCCCTTAGGGCGGGCCCGTCTTCTCTATTGGGCTTCTCCTTCGATGTCGGGCCGTGGGCCGTTGTGCTTCGGGTTCGTTGATATTAGTCGTAACAATTGACCCCATCGCCCGGACCGTTCGGCTTCCGTCGGTTCGGTTCGGGTGATGTGACTCTTTCGTGACCCGATGGATGCGTCAGTCGAGGCCCCGCTATTAAATAGATGTCATTATTGCAGCTCCGTTTGAACTTCCGCTGGTGCAGTTTTCGAGGCATCGCCGCCGTTTTGATGTCGCCACGCGATCTCCCCTGACGGTTCAGATCCCTCCTTCGCCCTTTATATATATACGCTCCAATCCCTCGGGCTTCAACTCTTTCGCGCTCGTTCCTTCTTGTTCTCCGTTTTGCCAGCTTCTTCTTCCCGTCATCTGTCTTCTTTCCCGCTTTTAACAAGGTAATTCTTCCATTCTTTAACTCGGGCTATGGCCAGGCTTAGGATAAGTGATACCCGTTCCGTCGGACCGACTTCCGGTCCCGATCATGCCCCTTCCTCGAGGCCCAAAGCTCTGTCGCCGTCCCCGGGGGTCCCAGGTAAAGGGAAAGGAAAGCTTTTTCCGGATCCCGTCGGGGACGATGTGGCCTCGTCTTCCGAGAGATTAGGCATCCCTCCATCGATCCTCATATCGTCATCCATGGCCCCTTTCTTAGTCACTAGGGAGATACGAGAGAGGTACCTGTGTTATCCCTATGACGTTCGGATTCCCTTTGGAGACGAGCGGATCTGCTTTCCGCGGAGTAACGAGGTCGGCGTATACGTCGAGATGTTCCATCTGGGGCTCCGTTTCTCCCTCCACCCTTTTATCATTCGATTCACTGACTCCTTGAAAGTTGCCCTGTGCCAGCTAACGCCATCCTCTGTCGCTGTGCTGACTGGGTTTATTATGCTTTGTATCACTCACGGCCTGGAGCCGTCTCTCCCTCTTCTCTCTCATTTTTATCGGATCCAGACGGTTGGACTCGGTTCTTGGGTGCACCTCCGAGCCCGTGCGGGGCGAGTGTGCCTGCTCGGTATACCCCCTTGGTCGGGGAACTGGGACTATAGCTTTGTTTTTGTTGTCTTTCCCCGGGTCTCGATTATCTTGACTGGTTGGGGGAGTTCGCAACAAACCGACAGGACGGCAACCTTATCCAAGGCCGAACGAGCCGCGGCCCGTCTCATATCGTCACTTTCTCTCGAGGAGATGTCGGTCTGGCATTTGCTGGACGACCTTCTTCTGAAGTGCACTCTGTGGTCCCCCGGTTAGTTGTCTCCCTTCCCTCCGTTTAACCTCTGGCTCACCCTGATTTCTCTTTCTCTCGCAAGCATGGCTGGCCGTGAGTTCACTCATGACGTCGACGAGCTTATTCGCCTGGGATCTCGCCGGGGCCGCGGGAGCTCTTCTGGACGGGCGCCTCGCCGCTCTGTAGATGAAGAGTTGCGCCGGTCTAAGCCTCCTTCGGGAAGGATTGCGGCCAGGTCCCCCCACGGGTCGCATCGGATGCCCCTGGAGGGGAAGCCACGGGGGCCGACCCTCTCCTTGTGGAGGGTTCCGGATCGGCTCCTCGGCCATCTGCGGGCGGGAGCCGTAAGCGCTCTCCCCCAGCTTCCGCTGGCCCCAATGGGAAGAAGTCGTGGAAGAACGGTGGGCGCACCGCTTCTCCGGCTTCCACCGTCGCGCCGATGGGTCCCGGCCAGGCGGTAGTGTCGACCGTTTCGCCCGACCCTGCTGCCCACGCCGTCGTCACTCTCTCGGCTTCCCCCTCGGTCCTGGGGGCCATCAGCGTCCTGCCGAGCGCCTCAGCGAGGCCCGTTAATCCCTCCGGGGACTTGGTGCCCCTTGATATGGCCTCGGCGAGTCGGCCGGCGGCAGTCTCCGTCCTCCCGGTGGACCGTTCCCTCTTGAAGTTGTCCCCCGTGGACATGTTGTCTAATTCTCTGGTCGATCATCTCCAACAGGTTCGAATTCCTGTCTTTCTCGGGCAGTTTGTCTTGCCCTTTTAACATTCCTTGGTGTAACCCATCTTTCTCTCGTTCGCAGGCCACCGCGATGGCTGTCAAGGCGCAACGCCGGGCGACCCAATTGAGGAGCCTCGAGGATTCCCTGAATCGGGAGCGCGCTCGGGTCGGGGAGGCTAACGTAGCCCTTCAAGGTGCCCGCATGGAGGCTCGTCAGCAACGCCGCCGCGCCGACGAGCTCGAGTCTCAAGTACATGATCTCAAGCGAGATCTTGTGGATGTCCATGGCGTGGTCCGGGAAGCGGAAGAGAAGTTCCGGCGGGAGAGGGAGGATCTTTGGGGACAACTCGCCGAGCTGCACCGGAGGCTCCGTTTTGCCGAGGAGGCAGAGAAGGGTGTCGACACGGCCATAAGGCCGAAGATTGTGTCGGTCTTGAGGGAGGTCTTCGGGACTTATGAGGACCTCCTTGCCCCTCGCATAGTGGAGGTCGTTAGGGAGTCATTCCGGCAGTTTGCGGAGCTCGCCCGGACGCCGATCCTCCCTCCACCGGGGGACGCCGATCCCCACTGTTCGGAGCAAGGCGAGGCCCCAGATGACGCGGTCTCTCGCGCTCCTGACCCCTGAGGGGCCCTTGTATCATGTCCTCTTTCTTGGGTGACAAATTTTGTCGTCAACAACAGTGCTCCGGACCTCTGAAAAGCTCTTGTATCCCGTCCCCTTTCTTGGGTGACAAATTTTGTTGTCAACAACAGCGCTCAAGAGGACGTTGCTGAGTGATATGTAACTCATACCATTAATGAAAATGATATCTTCTGGTCAATTCTTCTTGCATCACTGGTCTCTTTTTCATGGGTTCCCCCTTTTGGAATAGCCTTCAGTGTTCCTAGATCGAGCGGACGTCTTCGCCCTCGTCTAGGGGTGTTGTCCCGGGATCGTCTGGCTTGGAATGTCGTTCTTCCCGCCGAGCCTGTCCATTGGGATGATTATCCTCAGCTAGGCGATCGAGTGGGTCACTCGGTTTGCGAGGGAGGTCATCCCTTGGCTTTCGGCCGGCTGCCATGCTCGTCGGCTGGGTGAGTTGCCCCCAACCTTACGAGCGGGCGAGTCGCTCGGTCTACGGGGGTAAGTACCCCTCGATTCGCGAACGGGCGTCGGGCTCGTCAGTTAGAGGAGTTGCCCACAACCTTATGAGCGAGCGAGTCGCTCGGTCCGTGAGGACAAGTCGCTCGATCCAAACAGCCGAACGGTCCGGGCGATGGAGATTCGTCCGGTGGCGAGGGGAGTTGCCCCTCGGCTTACGGCCGACGAGGGAGATTTGTTCGGTGGCGAGGGGATTAGTACCTCGGCTTACGGCCGACGAAGGAAACTCGTTCGGTGGCGAGGGGAGTTGCCCCTCGGCTTACGGCCGACGAAGGAGATTCGTTCAATGGCGAGGGGAGTTGCCCCTCGGCTTACGGCCGACGAAGGGGGTTCGTTCGGTGACGAGGGGAGTTGCCCCTCGACTTATGACCGACGAAGGAGATTCGTTTGGTGTCGAGGGGAGTTACCCCCATCGGCTTACGGCCGATGAAGGAGGTTCGTTCGGTGGCGAGGGGAGTTGCCCCTCGGCTTACGGCCGACGAAGGAGGTTCGTTTGGTGGCGAGGGGAGCTGCCCCTCGGCTTACGGCCGACGAAGGAGATCGTTCGGTGACAAGGGGAGTTGCCCCCCTCGGCTTACGGCCAACGAAAGAGGTTCGTTCGGTGGCGAGGGGAGTCGCCCCTCGGCTTACGGCCGACGAAGGAGGTTCGTTCGGTGGCGAGGGGAGCTGCCCCTTGGCTTACGGCCGACGAAGGAGATTCGTTCGGTGACGAGGGGAGTTGCCCCCCTCGGCTTACGGCCGACGAAAGAGGTTCGTTCGGTGGCGAGGGAAGTTGCCCCTCGGCTTACGGCCGACGAAGGAGATTCGTTCGGTGACGATGGGAGTTGTCCCTCGGCTTACGGCCGACGAAGGAGTGGGTAGCTGTGATTCGGGCCGGTCCATATTAGTCGGACCGCGGTTGCCTCGATTGAACCTTCGTGTCCTGAATCGTCTGTTAGGAAGTAGGTGATAGAATTTGCACTGACATTGTATGCCTTCATTTCCGGGAGACAATACATTTGGAGTAATGGAAAAAAGGAAAAAGGCAACAAGACCCAGGGGAGGTTCTGGCAGGGTAGCCCTCCCCTGGTGGAACGGCGGCTATTTACTCTATCTCCTCACTCGATGATACGCGTGACCGTCTGGACCGCATTCACCCCTTTTCCCATGTCCTGCTGTTTGGACGTTCCTTCTCCCGAGGCGGGGTCGTTGGCGGAGTTCTTTAGGTGCCCCGGCTCACCAGCTTCTCGATGTCTTTCTTCAAGTGCCAACAGTCGTCGGTATCGTGGCCGTTATCTTTGTGGTACTTGCAGTATTTCTCTTCATCCCTCCCGCCTCTCCTCGTCCTTCGGGGAGGTCGGCTCGCATGTCCTTCATTCTGGGCTTGCGCTTGGATCACGTCCGGGGCGGTGGTCACCGAGGAATGCCGGGGCTCTTCCCTTCGCGGTCTTCCTCTGGCCCTCTTCTCTTGTCGATGCTCCTCCGTCCCGTGACGCTCGTTTTCGTCGCGCTTGGTCCCGCGCCTGGTCTTACCCTCGTCCACGGCCATGGCCTCTTCTGTCAGCATGAAGCGCTCTGCTCGGGCCATAATTTCGGCGAGGTCCTTCGGTGGGTCGCTGTGTAGCGATTTCTTCAATCCCCTATGTCGTAGCCCCTTTTCAGGGCCGCCTTTACCACCAGCTCGGGGCAGCTATCCACGCTCAATCGCTCCACGTTGAAGCGACGCATGAAGTGTCTCAGCGACTCGACCGGTCCCTGCACCACATTGAACAAGTGTTCTGAGTCGGGTTTTACCTGCCGCCCGGC